>JAAGAY010022223.1:2420-22580 GCA_011801015.1 Ardeotis arabs
GGGGGGGGAAAGGGGAAAGAAAAAAAAAAAAAAAAAAAAAAAAAAAAAAGAAGAGAACCCAGACAATCTGGGACCTGAATGGAAACTCAAGATTTAGAAAGCAAAACCTTCTCATAAATATCACGTTATCAAGAAACAATAAATAATAATGTTATAAAGTTCTATTATGGTAACTACATCACGGCCCTATGCTTATCCAAATACCAACTGCATATCCACAACCACGAGGTATCTTCGGATTACGTTAAATAGGTTGGCAAATTTATTTTGCCAGAAAGAAGTAAGTGTTTCATTTTTAGTTTAAGGACCATTATGCCTCACCAACACTAAATTCAAGATCCTACAAGGCCTTTTAAGGAGAGATATGAGGACAAAACAGGTGAGAAAAACTCAGACAGCTCAGATAAAATAAGAAATCTCATGTTTCTCTTGCCCAAACACAAACCTTAATTTTATGAAGTTCAGAACCATTTGTTTCAAGTAGCCTTGATTCTTTTTTCTATCTGAACTGGAAAAGGAAAAAAAAAGAAAAAATACTGTGCACAAAAGATGTTTTTGCTTTACATCTCTACAGAAGAGTCACAAGGTCTTCCTAAAATTCTTTTTGCATAAAACCAATGCCACAAGTCTGTAAAGGTCGGTAAAGTCTGGATCCAGATCCTAATTTCACAGCGACTACATCTGACACCCAGTGCAGGTACCTGTACAGCAGCTAATGGATTTTCCTCCACTTTGAATATGTCTGGATTTGGCCCTCAAAGTTTTCATCTTTCTGAGGTTGGTACACTCTCCATTCTCACTGGGTGTACAGGGCTCAGTGTTATTGGTTCCCTCTGCACCAGCCACCGCTACTGAACCATCGTTGCCATAGATACTGCTACAGTAAGATTATAGTTTCCACAAAGATGCTTCAGCAATTTACTCTGGTGATTAAACTGCAGCCATTTATTGCACAGAATAAATAACAGGGCAATGGTGAATTATGGGGCTACGGCTCCATCGATGGGTCCCGGTGACATCATAAACCACAAGAACCAAGCTCAAGTCATCAGAACTCCCGAGATGGAATTATAAGCTCCATCACTCAAACTATGCTCTTTAAAGATATTTGATATAATATATGGAGCCAACAAAATGAAAGAGAGAGAGGCAGAGACAGACCGTCAGGCTCTCAGGCCAACCACATACTCTCCTGGCCACCACGAGTCTGCGGCCAAGATTGGTTACAGCTGCCACCGCGCACGGGAGAGAGAGACTGCCAGGCGTTCAGCACAGCCAGGTATGTGTCTTTTTTGGGAGTGCTACTCAAGATCAATGCTGCCCGTGGGACTGCATAGCTCAGCACGCAAGTGGGGTTCTGAACCTTGCAGCCTGCCAGGAGAATCTGGATTTCCAACAAAGGTCTCTGGGAGCACTGCTGTTGTGAACTACAAAGAGAAGAATAAACACGCATGAAGTACGGGCTTCTTTTTTTTTGCTAGTTCCTTTTTGTTCTGTTAGACAGAGTGGGGTCACCTCTCTCCTAAGGTCCGACTGACCCCAGCGAGAGCGGGCTCAGGTTTTAAAGAGTTAGCACAACCTCCCATCTAAGCACTGAAGTAGCGTAACGATGTTTGCCTGGTGGCTCTGCATCCCAATGGTATCAAGGAAGGAGCTTTTTTTAGAAAAGACCAAGACTACTTGCCGGCCAAGAATTTTCTTTTCTCTTAGAAAGATACGCGGCCAGGTTCCGAGCAAGTTGTAAACTGCTGACATTGATTTAAATGAGTAGAGGCTCTGGCTCCAAGCCTACCGTGCTGGGATAGCATATACCTGCAGCTGATGGCTGCGGAGTTTGAAAAACATCGATTGCTTTGGATGTTCTGGCCCATTAGATGTTATTTAAAATACTGAAGTATCAGAGAACAGAATGATCTGTAAGGTTAGTGATAGCAGATGGATCTTCTCACTCGTAAAAGTTGTTTGTTTGACTTCAGTACTTACCAAAAGTTGTATTTAGCAACTAGGAAATGTGAAGCTTTTTCCTCTATTCTTTTGAGAGCCTGACGCAGCCAGCTTTTTGTGTGTTGGTGCATTCGATAACGTGGAAGACGTAAAGCAGTCATTGTGGGCTCACTTTCTTTCTTGAACAGCTCTTCAGATTGCAAAAAAAAAAAATGTCCCTGGTGGGAAATCACAGTAGAAATGCCAAAGCAGTACTGGACTGGGACAAATGAAATGGTGAGCTCTGCCTAGCCATCTTCTCCCTCTCATCACCACTTCTCAACAGAACTTTAGGATCACGGACTCACTCTTGCTCTAGCAATTCCTCTTTAAACATATACTTAAGGGTAGCATTTTAAAAATCACTCATCATTGACCTAAAACGCGATGCTATTTGAGGTCAGTGTTATATTTTCCATTGGGGACAGTTTGACCAGTGTTGAGTACTTTTAAAATTTCCGCCCATACGTACGTATACGGAGAGAGCGTGTACAGCGAGACAAAACCACATTTGTAATAGCTTTCTGTATCGATTTCAGAACTATTTATCATGTGACTGCCACAGCACGCATTTGTAGGCTTTAAAAACCAAAGCTCAGCTTCAAAAATGCTGGGCTTGATTCTAATCTCATTGTAAAACGGTAACGTCTCCAATGAAGGTAATTACCCCAACGTAAATGTGACCAGAAACGGGTAATGCTGTCTCACTGCGCTCCTCTTTTCACCTGCCTTCAGAGGGGAAGTCACGTGGAGACACAATTGTCCTGGTTTTGGCAGGGATGGAGTTTATCTTGGAGTTGGCCAGAGCAACTCTGTGGAGCTGCACATGCCCTTATCAGATCTGAATTTACTCCTCTTCATCTACCTTCACCTTATCTTTCTCTGTCACGTACACATCTTAGGTTTTGTCTCTCTTGCTTGCCCTTCACCCTGTACTTGGGATTTGTTACAAAAGGAATGTGTCAACTCAGACGAGCCAAAGATTATAATGCGCAACCTTCCCTTCCACTGAAGAACCCAAGGATGGTGGAACAGCCTCTCCATTGGCAAAAATGTCCTCACAGAAGCTGTTTAATCTGATCTGAAGGGCAGGCTGCTGTTTCCTATTTCGCTGTAAGCTTGTTTTTCAAAGGATGGGCCCTTTATTTCTACTGCCCTAGAGAACAGGTAGGTTTATGTAAAAAGCTACACAGCAGCAGGACGATGAATTGCTCCAGTTAATTAGTAATTTACTAATTGCATATTCTAGCAACCATCCAGGATCTATGCTCTTCCATAAACACAGCACACGCTATCTGGAAAACAGAATAGAGCGAAGAGAAGGAACGAAGCAAGGTATTTCACAAAGGTGCCACTCAAAGTGGGCAAGATCTTAGAAACACCATGGAAAGGGTGATTTTATTAATGGCATAAGTGCAGGCAAGATAGTGATGACAAGACTACCAGCAGACATTCCCCCTTCACGTAAGGAAGAAGCGGCCTTGTGTATAAGGCAAGACTATTGTCCACGCCATCACAGAGCACAGACTTAGGACCATTTCTAAAGGGACCAAAATTGGTATAAAACAACAAGGCAAAAAGCAGAATCACAACCTTGGTGTTCAGGACAGTAGACCTGGGCCTTTTCAAGGATCTACTTAGAAGAATCACATGGGATACAGTCCTGGAGAAAAGCGGGGTCTAGGAGCAGTGGTTGATTTGCAAGGATCATCTTGCTCAAGAATGGTCCATCCTGATAATCAGGAAACCAAGCAAAGGCAGCAGGAAGCCTGCATGGATAAACACGGAGATCCTGATAAAACTCAAAGACACAAAGGATGAATACAAAAGGTAGAAACAGGCAAGTGACCCAGGAGGACTACCGAGACACTATCTGAACACGCTGGGACTGAGTTAGTAAAGTCAAAGCCTATCTAGAGCTTAATACGGCGTGAGAAGCAAAGGGCATCAAGAAAGGCTTGTACAGGTGCATCAGCAGCAAGAGGAAGATCCGGGAATATGTGGGCCCACTGATAAATGGGGCAGGGGACACGGTGAAGAATGACATGCAGAAGGCCAAATTACTCCATGCCTTCTTCACCTCAGTCTCCAATGGTAAGTCCTGAGCAACCCAGTGTAGCTGACCCTTCTTTGAGCAGCATGCTGGACTTAAAGATCTCCAGCAGTCCCTTCCAACTTCAGCTATTCTGCGACTGTATGAATGGAGGAAATTAAAAACACCACTTCAAAAGAACCGCTTGTTCTACTGATGGTGAGGAAATCAGGCCTGAATAAAGGAGATGCCTCCACAGAGAAGGATGCAGGATTGGACTGATCTGAATCACCTCTTCCTTAGTTCCACACAGAAGCAGACAAAAGCCAAGAATGGGTCTAATTAGGCACACCAAAGGCAATCTCAAGCTGACTTGCCTAGTGTGTGTATGTTGTGTACATGCAATACAAAAGGAAGCTGGAGGAACTCGGGAAACGTGACAGGGTCTGCTGCCTCACCTGACCAAATTTGCCTTAACCAGGTGCTGGCTCCATTTCACCTCTTGAACATGAGCTCCCAGATTTGCAAAGCACACAGTGAACTTTATCAACAAGCAAGCACAACAAAAGGGGGGGAAAAAACCAATCCTAAATTTCTCCTTACCTCTGATCGCTCTTTCACTTCAGTGCCTTTGCGCAGGTGACAAGATGCTTTCACCTGGCCAGAAAACAAAAGAATAGCAATAGAAAAATCAAATGCTACTAGGAGGAAGCGGGAGCAATGTAAACAGCCTGTTGTTCTGTGCATGCTTTTTTTTTCCTCCTTTAATTTCAATTTGCAGAGACAGTGAAATGGAAAATGTGCCTCTAATTATTACCCCTCTGTGCTTCCTAAAAGCCTCTCTCCGAACTTTTAAGTCTCCTCAAGTTTCAGGTCCTCTTTTTCTCCCTCTCTCTTTCTCTCTTCATTTTTTTTATTTAAACTAATCTAAAAAAGCTATAAAAAGCCTCTGACACTATAAATTCCCTTGTAAACCCTGGTTTTATAGGTTTAATTGCCTCATTTTACTGCCTTGCATGCTTTGTTCCTTTAGTATTTTAGAGAGCTGCCCCAGTACTTAGTATAAGCAGGCAACGTGGGGAAAGAGAGGCCATCTCGAAGCCCTCTACTAGAATTTGGATGTGGTCAGAGCTCTGGCATCATTAGCACCCTATGGAGATTGAGCCTTGAAATGGCTCCACTCAGACTCACGCATGTGGGAAGTTGACCTGGAGAAAAATGGAGAAAAGCCTCAGCACTGGCAAGTTCAAGTGTCCCTTGACGTGGGATAAAATCGTGCTCACAAGCTTTGAGAGTATGAGAAAATCCAACAAAGAATCTCTCACAGGGGAAGGGGTGCTGGGGAAGATTCTTCTTGGCATTTCTGTTACATGAATAGTTTCTTCCCCGAGCATGGCCAAAGCACAGTATAACTATCCCAAAGATTCCTAAGCAAGCAGCAAGGGCACTCTTGTGCTGGGTGCTGTACAGATAAGGCCAAAAAAGTGAGATCCCAGCCCAAGGAGCTCCCTGCCTAAACAACTCTTCTCTTCAAAGAAGGACAAGAGAGGTGAGAACGAAAATCCTACCAAGATTCCCCCTTGGTCCTTCATAGCCTCTTGGTCACAATTGTGACCCCAAAGCCTTAACGCCCAAGCAATCAGCAAAATTCCCTTTGGCTTTGAACACACAAATGTCCTAACGGTCACTATCTGTTGAACTGGCTTACACAGAGCTTAACTAGACACTGCGGCTGTCCTCTGCCTCACTCTGAGTGGTGCCAAGAGGAGAGCACATGCATGGGAACTTCACATGGGGAGCTAACGGGAACCTCTGGTTTTCCTCAGGATCAGAATTGTCAAATGGACTTGCAGAACCGGCCACATTCTCGACACTTGGGGTTTTTTTCATTAAAGAACACATACAGCATGTTTCTGTGCAGGTATTGCCTGCACACAGTCATCCTGCAACAACACTATGGAAGGTTCTTTCACTGCCTTCAGCCTTGGATGCAAGACCTTGGTGTCTAGCAAAATCAAACAGCATGGTCTACTGCAGACCTTTCAACATCAGGGTAGGGTGGTAGGGCACTCTTCTGCTCAAACAGTGTTTCTAGAATTCATTTCTTGGCTCCCAGAAAACCTGAGATGACATTCTTGGTTTCACCTGAGTCTAAAGATCTCTTTGACTATCATATCCAGGCAACCTATTATGAAGGACAGACTACGCAGGATTTTATTCCCTAACTCCTTCCTTTACCAGTTCAAATTCAATCATGGGAAACAGAAAATATTAGAAAGAAGGGAGAAATAAAATGAAAGCCTTAAAGCTTTCAAACAGTTTGGATTGGTCTTAACTTGGGGAAATGGTAAAGGCATCCAAATGTGGGTTTTATTGGCAAATTAAGGTTTTTATTTTTTTTTTCTCTATTTTCCTAAAGAGGCGAGGCTTATGAATCATGATGTGTATGCATCTTGCACTACTTTTTGGTTTATGGTAACTTCAGAAAATGTTGAGCATTCTTAACCAAATATGTCAGAGAGAAAGAAGTCTCAAGATTATTAAGTGTCTGCAAGTTTCATAAATACAGGTCAGCCAGTAAAGGAGCAAGATACAAATTTGCTTCCCCATGCTTAATCTAAACCATACAGAAACTTGAATTTCTTTATGCTGTTCATGAAGTTACCATTCTCTGAAATGCTTCCTCCAGCTCTGGTCAACAGGGAAAGGCACATACACATTGTGCAAAGAACTGAATCAGCTTTCTGCAGTAACTGAGGTAAAAGAGTAACAACTTATTCATTTTTCCAGGCCACTTACGACTTTATAGACCTCTCTCATATCTCTCCTCAGCTACCGAGACTGAAGACCCTGGTCTTATTTAATTGCTCTTCACAAATACGATGGTTTGTGCTCTCGTCTGGATTTCTTAGCTGGGTCCTGTGGAGAAGAAAGAAGAAACATTCCCTATTAATGGAAAGGGAACTTAAAAGTATGTGTTCACAGACACACTATTCCCTGCGAGCAAGCAGATCCTGAAAAAACCAGACTGCTTGTTTTAGCCATTAAGCTGTTGGCAGCAGGGCAGGCAAGAGGAACAACGATGGAAGCCTCAAAGGGGAAGGGAGGAGGAGGGAGAGGCACTTAGAGGATCAAAATCTGGAGGAAAAGTATGTTTAAAACAAATGAACTGAAGAAAGAACTTGTTGTTGGTGAAGTCGATCCTTCATGCTGCCCTGCTATCTTGTAAAAGGAGTTTTATTTGCCTTTTTGTGGGAGTCCTGGGAGGAAACTATTAAAGGAACAGGCTTTAGGCAGTTTGTGGGGATGTGTGCGCAGGCACATGCGTGAGTGCGTGTGCTCGGGCGTGCACGACCGGGTGTTTTCTGCCTCCCTTTTACAAGGGCCAGGCAGGTCACAAGGTTAAAGCCAGGGGGGACTTATTTTGTGTTGTAAGAATTTTTACAAAGTGTAAAGGATCAAAGTAATTAGCTGAGGGTGAGAGCCCAAGACTGTCAGAGAAGTAATGCAGTCCCTGCCTGGGAGTCTTGATCGCAGCCGGCCAGACCGAAACTCCAGATACTGGGAATAAGTGAACCAACAGGTCTGCGCAGCACGGGGCTGATATGAAACTTGTCAGGAAGAAGAGAGACAAAATTTTGGATGGAATGACTGGAAAATGTTCCAGAAATGTAGCTGAATGAAGCACAGGAGCTTTGAGGTGCAAACATTTTGAAGCCAGCTGTCGGCTGCTGTAAGAGCTGCCAAACCACGCTGGCACTCTTCAGGGAGCAGGTCACTGCCTCCTGCTTCCAGCTGGTCTGGAAAGATTATCCAAAAGTCAGTCAGGACGCTCTGTCCCTCAGTTCGGTCTTTCAAAGCAAGCAAGCAAGAAAGAAATAGGCACATGGGGTGATGAAGCACCAACATCAGAACAGTGGATCCCAGGGGACAGGTCAAAACTACCTGCAAGTGTTAGCTAAGCCCCTGACTACTGGGCATCTTTGTTCTGCTGTGCTGACTCTCCTGGCTGCCTGTTGCCCTTGGGATGCTCTCCTGATGGAATTCCAATCCATTCAACAGCACTGCCACTGAAAACAACCAAGCCACAGCAAGTCTCTGTAGCATCTAAGCAAGGAAATACCTCTTATTACACCATCGTCTTGGGCTTCCTTGTCAAAATGGACAGACCAAGGAGCACCTGAGTCACTCTTCCAGATCCTCCCAGGAAGGAACTTTGCCTCTAAGGCCACATCGCTCATCTTGAGAAAGAACCTTTGATGACACCGATCATCTATGCCTATTAAAGTAGGCCTAGTTTTTATTCCGAGAATGACGGGGGTATGCACGCACAGAATTCACTTCACAGCAAGAAAATAAATTGGTGCTTACATTGCACCGTCTACCTGGTCATCTACTGTTCCAGGTTCCCTTTTTTTCCTATTGTATAGACAAATATCCATGCCCTTTACACAAGTTTTTAGCAGAAGTACAGGGATGAGATAAGATCTCCAGTCAAAGAGACTGCCCTAGCTATGCATGACTGCCTCGGTTCCGGGGTGATTGTGTGCATGAAACGTCAAACTGCAAGGCACATAAACACAGACTACACCACTGGAAAGCCCCCAGGTCCCTGGAGTCACCCACATTTTTGACTGGTGGTAGTAAATGAGAAGAACGAATTCTGTCCTGTCTTGAAACAGAGACCAAGGTCTTCCGGATGGCCGCAGAAGAACTTGCCGGGCACTGTACACTTCATCCGGCTAGGCCACCAGATCCCTCACCTCTCCCAGCCTCGTTCAGCAAAAAGCTAATTAGCTGCCACTATTAGAATTCAAGGGGACAGGAGGGAATTACAGACTGGGAGTAGAAACCCCAGCTATCCCCGTATCACAGCTGGTGGTGAGCTGTACGTCCTCCTTACCCGGAGCGCTGGGATTGCAGGAGGCGGCATTTCTACACCCAGCCTGCAGCTGCTGTGTGAAAGACATTTACTCATGGAAAAGCTTCTTTTTTAAACTACTGCATTAGTTTTATTAAATGTCCATAATCTACATTTCACCTTTCCTCCCCAAATTACGTTCATCTTTGTGAGAGAAAGAAAATTAGATGCCTAACCACAACTTTGGCTCCGAGCCGCCTTCTGTCTCCAGCCCCCGCGAGGATGAGTTAGTGCTGCGTAGATGTTATTGATCTCCAGGCACAGATTGTCTGCCTGCACGGCCCTCGTGTCTCCAAACCCACACCTCTCCGCCCAACCCCAGATCTTCCTTCCCTTGGCGTCCTCCTACTTTGGAGCCTATCTGAGATGCAAAATGTAGAGCTGGCAGGTGTGGCTCCGCGATGGCCCGCAGCCATTTATCACGCAGTTCTCAATAAGCTAATAGCCCTAATGTGTGAAAATTGATTTCTGGGGTGAATGCAAAAGTCCCAGTGATTTACACTCTATTTCCAATTGATGAGGCTCAACTGATTTCAACGAGCACTAAAATATTTACCGTAGTGAAAGGCAGGGGGAGGGGGTATGGTGAAGGACTGGGAAGGGGGTCATCATTCACAGGGAGGCATCTCAGCAGCGCTTGTGAACAGCACCGTCAGCCCATGGAAGGGCCCATCAGGAAATGAAGCATTCGGTTAATGGGAAAACTACTGGGTCAGCATTAACTCACCAGAAGAAGGGAAGCAGTGACAAAAAAGAAGGAAAAACTGATGTGTCATAAATACAGCCTTCCAGCTTTGGGCTGAGCTAAGACTCTTACAATTCCTCTGACTTCTGGAGAAATAACCCTGGGAAAGCACTTTTGACATCGTGTCCTGCCAAGGCTAGTTTGGACTCCAGCTGCCTTTGCCCTCTGATCTCACAGGCTCCATGACAGCAAGGCCATGTTTGAGGTTAACCTGAAAACAAGGTCCAGCGTGCTTCCCAGATTTGTAACCACAACTTCTACCCACTCTGAAAGTGAAACCTCTCCAGACACAGCTTTCCGTAAGATACAGGTTTGTGATCCACAATTTGATGGTCAGGACACCCCAGGGACAGCCACCGAGTGGGACGACACTTCCCACTACCTAATCCCCAAGTGCTAGTGCCCACACTCCGGTCACCAAAGCAAAGCAGACCAACGCGTTCAGAAGGTGGAGAAGGGAATGGGAGAGGAACAAAAGCTGAAGCACTCTCACAGTCTACAGGCTCAGTTGCTTTATTTTCCTGAGCGCCATGGAGGATGTGTTACCCTTTTCCCCAGTCTCACCTTCCACCTGAGCTTGTACCACCAAACCCAACTCTCACCTCCCAGTGATCTTTCCCAAGTCATCCCACCCTTCCCGTGTTTATCAGTCCTCCCTTCTCCTCACCTCTATAGGGTAAAGTTCTCATTTACCAGATCAAAGGTTAGCTCTTGTCAGACTAAAAGCTTTGAAATACATCTCAGCAACTACTAATTTCCAAGTTCGGAGCTGCCCCCATATCTATCTTTGTCACTCAAAAGAAAGGCAGGGTAGAGGCTTGCAAGCATTTCACAGAAAATGCCCCCAAAAAAAAAATCTTTTGGCAATGGAGTCAAGAAACATAGTTCAGATCCAGATCTATGTATGACCAATAGTCACCAGCAACTTTTCTGTGAGGCATAACCCTGCACTGGGACTGCACCTGCAAATCTGACAACATCCGAGTCCATATCTCCAGGTCAGTGCTGGTATGTGGAGCCAACCTCCCCACAGGCCTCGAGTTTATTGTGGTGTGACCTATTCTGAGATCATGTCTTAGTAAGCGGTGGTGTATTTCCCACACAGGTCTGTCTCTTCTGAATTTCTGAAGACGCTGGCATAAGCAGAGTTTCTCTGTTTCTTGTCATCCATCCGCTCATGCTGCTATTCACTCATTATGACAGAATGCTCTGGGGACTACGAAACAGCAATAAATAAAGAAAACACATTCAGTTAAAAAAAAAAAAAAAGTATATATCCTCTTTCTACCAGCTTCCCAGTACAGCAATGTAAGAAGATGAGGAGCATGACATGCACCAAGCTTTGTGCACAGCGTGCCAGGCACAGCCCCCTCCCAGATCTCCCGCATCAGCTCGCTTGTAGACCTAAGTGCCAGCTCCTCAGCTGATGAAGCTCAAGACAACTCTGCTCAAACACCCAAGTGAGAAACTGCTTTATAGACATTTGTTAATTGGTTACAGGGAACAGCCAGACCACGAGCCCTAGCACAACTCTTCAGCTCACGCAAAGCAAGAGAAGCCAACGGAGCTGTATCAGTTCAGAGCAGGCGACTCGCTGAAGCTTTAAACTTCCAAAAGCTCTTACCAAACTTCCAGCCTGCCAGCTGCAAAGGAATTTACTGACCACTACTGATATTATTCACGTTTTCTATTCTGTTCTTCTTCAAAAGTGCAAATGAAAACCCCAGCTTGGCTTTTCAGCAGCTTCGTTTTCCTCCCTCAATATACTGTCCAATCTGACAGCTAAGTGTTGGAGCCGAACGCTCAGAGCATCTCACTGCCACACAGGTCTTTGCATAAATATTAAAACCTCGCCCTTTGCTTTCCAACATACCAAATGGAAACACATTCTCCCTTGGCTGTCATCATCTCACCCTGGCACTCTGTGGCAGATCCTTCAGCAGAAAGAAGTTATTTGCCCAAGCAAAAATACTTCGTGCTGCCATAAAAAGTGTCTTGCCGGCATGTTCTTCTCATGTCACTGCATTTTGAAATGGCAGAAAAGGAGAGAAGAGGAGATATTAATGCTATCACCACATGCTTTCTGGTCAGCTGCAGCAGTGATGAGTTCAGCACAACAGCTCATCTTCTCATTCATGCTCCCATTTTCCAGTTCCCTGTTTTAGACAATTTCTTACTCTTCTGCTTAGCATATGGAATTAAAATCATCCCTCCCATGCAAATACAGGAGATAAAGACATGTCAAAAAAGAAAAATACAACTCCACAGTAACGCCCACATGTCTCGTGGGCAAAACCAAAGCAACACAGATTCCAGAGCTCCTTTTGCCTCTGCCACTGACCTACTCTGTGTCATCTGATGGAAGTCACTTCATCTGCCTCCGCTTTCTCTCACCTTTCTGCGAAGCTGCAATGTGTTGCACCTGGACAACTTGGCACGGTAAGCTCTCAGCAGCGTAAAGCAGCGCTAATTGTTACTCGCCTTCACAAAAAGATGATGTAGTGTTTAATCAGCAAATGCCCCCGCTTCAGCTCTCCAGGTGAAAAATGATACGCAAGTGCAAAGTGTTTTTTAAAAATACTGGAAATACATTTTATAAATAATAAAAGAGGAGAAACTTCCATTTTAGCCTATGTCTGTTCCTCTGGCCATCCCCACTCCCCTCTCTCCTGCTCACTCGGCATAGCTGTATAGAAAATCAGAATCCAATCTCAGCAAATCCTATTGACTGTCTCCTGTCACTCACCTGATTAAAGGTTCCACTTACATCCAAATGGTTAGAGCCATGACTCCGAGCCATTCATAAAACTCCTATTGAAGGATTAGCTTTCACAAACTTTGCCTTAATGATTATGCATTCTATTGATCAGCGGGGGAAACTATAAAAATTGACACCAGAATAAACTTTGAAGGACTGCTCTCGCTCAGCAGAACCAGGATCAATTTGAATCGACCAGGATGATAGAGAAGGGGGGAAAAACAACCTCTCTCCATTAGCTGGGTGTAATCCTGATTAGCTAAATGGTTAAGTTTTTTTCTACGTGTCTCTATTTGACTGCTGAAATCCAACAGCATCTTAGTGTGACACAGATTATCAGACCTCTCTAAAATGCACTGGTGTACGTTCGTTCCACCTTTGCTCCACAGATCCTCATTCACAACTGCTTTCATGTTCAGATTTTCTTATTCCCCCATTTAAAACAATCCAACACACCACAGTGATTATTTCGTTCATGGAGAAAATAGGTATTAGTCACTGATAGCAAAAAGGAAACAGCATGGTAATGTGACATTGATTCCTAAGGCCAACCAGGAATTCTTTGGTTTTTATCCTTGGAATTCTTTTCTGAATGTTCTTAGGACAGCACATGTATATATTCAGGTATCCAGCTTCGGCTAACCTGGCCAAATTAGGAAACGACGTAAGAGAGATGCACCCCAAACTCTGACTGCTCTTCTAAACATTTCACTCAATGTAATAAAAGAAAAACATTATCTTCTGCCCATAAAATCTGCCTCTCTCAAATCCTTAGACCATCACGGCTACACCAGTAATAATGACTTCATTGTGTTTAGACGCACAGTCTTCTATTGAGCGGAGCGTTTTCCAGCTTCTAGCCAGAACCTACAAACACACACACAACCGCCTTTCAAAAGGCACTGCAGGTCAGCTGAGGACACCCATTTCCAGTTCTTCATATTCATTGTATTTTCCTGCCTAATCACAACCATTGCAATGTCATTTCAACACAGTCATCACCAGTTCATCCCACCTGAACATTCAGCACTGCCAGCTCATGGTGCTGAAGTTGAAACTGCAGCTGTGAAGATGAGTTTATGTATCTTCTCAATGTATTTCAGTTCCAGTGCACACAGAGGAAGAACTGCAGGAGCTTCCTGAGAGATTTTACAACAAGAGCTGCATCCAGAACTTGGCTAACAGCTCCTCATGAGTAGCTGTCCTGTTCCAAGGAGCATGGATGAGATCCAGTCCAGGGAAGCAGATGTTTCTAATCATAGAACAGACCTTATCTAGAGCCCAGCCTTCATAGCCATTGAGTCCAGCTCAAGTTTACATTATGCTAAGATATTTTCCCAGACTCAGTTCCAGGTGGTCACCGAAATCTAGGTCTCCTTTTTACTATGAGATTACTCAGAGAATCAGCGATCCTTTTTCTCTTGTTTGACAACCATACAAACTTTCTTATACAGTATCCCAGACAGTTGGGCTAGTCTGAGTGGACAGGTCATCAAAAAAGAGAACTGGGAATCAACTGATAAAAATGGCCAATTTGAAGAAGATTCCTTCAATAAAATCCGATGGCGAAGACAGAATTTTCCATAAAAACATTCCTAGGGCTACAGAAATTAGGTAACTGTGTGCAACTGAACAGGATTCATCCCAGCTAATTTTAGTGGTCAGAAAATGAGGTCTAGCCAAATGAGGCAATGGCACAGGCCCTGAGGTAATCCAACCCAACGTATGGTCAAAATAGGCAGGCAAAGTCCACGTGAGGAACAGAGACATCATTGAGAAATAATTCTCAGATGTCTTCAAAGACATGGGCTCAAGAGAAAAACAAGGATGTACTCAGTAAAAATTTGGTCTGCCCCAAAGACAGAGCCAGAAGAAAAGCTGGTAACATGGAAAGGCAGACTGTTGTAGCTTAAATCCACAGCTGGATTAGATGTTCCACACATCCAAATTAGCAGGTAAATTCTCAAAAGCCATGGTAATTAACTGTTACAACAAACTGCTAGGAAATGGTACGCATTGTCTGCTTTTAGAAGTTTGGACGCTTTTCTACAAGATGTGTCAAGCCCTTTAATACTAACTAGATGCAAACGGACCGGCTTCTTCAGACTACGCAACACATCCCTTTGACCTGACATTTTTTGAATCAATGAAAAGAAGCTTATTTCCATGACTGGAACAGAAAAGCCAAGTAAGAACAGGTATCCTCTGATATGTGCAATTTAAATAAAGACAAAAAACTTTATACAACACTTAAAAAAATAAGAAATAAGAACAAGAGCTATCATAAATAAAAATATTCACAGTCTTAACTGCAGGCAAGTTGCAAGTAAAGACCAAGCCAGTGTCTTTTAACACATCCTCTGAATGTTATTTATTTAAATAGGTGCTGTCTAGTATTTGGTTCCACTCCCAGAGTTTTCTAACAGTTTCTAAAAGCTCTCAAAAGAGATGAATTCAGAGTAGAGGATGTTCTCATTTAGATTGGAAGGCTGAAAGAATATATGGAAAATCGTTAAGTTTTGCAGCAGACCAAAGAAACAAATCTACGGTTGAACATTAAAAAATAATAAAAAAAAGATATTACTAACAGAAGTGATCCATAATGTATGCAAGTTGAGTAAAGATGACTTAATCGCCGAAGTGCTCACTTCACAAAGCAACGCAGATAGAAAGAGATGTATAGGGATGATAAACTGATTTGGCAAAATTCATTCCAAATCCATACATGATCAATAAGTCCTTGTGGAAATTGTTGGAATATGAGGTTGCTGGCATCCAGTAAAAAGACATTAATAGACATCTAAGTGGTAAAAATCATTTATTAACAAGGCGGGTTTAAAATACTACAACATGACTAAGCCGGTTGCATTGGAAGCTCCGTACCGGCACAAAGTACCTGTCAGACTTCGGAAGTGATTTCCAACAGTGCACCTTGTCTGGGCCCAGTACGGTCCTAGGGATGGCACGGAATGGCTTTGTCTTTGGCCTATTTGTCAGTGAGAAATAAGAAGGATGTGCTCCAGGGTAAGAATTTCACAGGAAGCCAGACAACACAGACGAAAAAATCCCACTGAAACCAAATGGTAGTTCTGCTCCTGGCTCCTCTGGGAACCTCAAGACTTCTCAGACTTTGAACCCCAAACATGTTTTCTGTTTCAGATTGTTCCTCAGCTATTCCCTGCTCACCACACCTTGAACTACTGGAAAAATATCCATCCCATAAAGGGGCGGAACGGTGAACGCTGAACTAAGCGGCGAGCCAACCCCTCCAGACTCTTATCAACACCACTGAATCATTTTCACCAAGAATTAAACTTGCTGGGGAACGACTGCAAGGAGGGGTTACATTTGAGCTTTTGGGACATCAGTGGACAGTGGAGTGAATATTTATCTTTCTAAAGAGCAACAAGGAAAAAAAAGTACATTCCCTTTGCAGTTGCCAGTGATAATGGATGCTGTGTGAGCTAAAAACCCGGCAGTTAAAAGCTACATTTATTATCACTCTATCTCACACCAGCAAATTTATGATCCCTTCCAGACCTAAAACATCAAAGCAGAGCAGGAGTCAGAGCCTTTTCAGACTGTTAGTTTTTTTCTTCTTCTTTTCACATAGATTGCTTTATTTATTTTTTAAAAAGAGGTGGGCATTAAAACCAAAATCTGACCTTTGATCCCCTGAGGCAACTCATTACTTACAAGGGCAAATAGGGAGCTGAAAGTTTTTCCTGCATGAAACCGTAAATAATTCTTACATACGTCCACAAATCACTCTAGGTTGGTAAAGTAAATAGTAATTGGTGGGCTTCTCCCCAGAGGCAGGTTTGAAGGGGGTTGTAGATTAGAGTTAGGGATTTTTCGTTTAAAAAAAACTTTAAAAACCATGTTCCCCTCAGCCCAGGGCTCCAGATGCTCAGGTAATACTGAAGTTTTTGAGGTGTGAGCATGGTAGGGTTGTGGGGAGGGGAAGGATTTGCTAGTTTTCTTATGTTTAGTAATTTCTCATGTTGGAATTTAAGAGATTCACAACTTTAGGGCTAAGGTAGTATAAAAAAAAAAATTAAATGCCATGTATATACAACAGTCTTTTTTGTGTATTATTAACAAGGTTTTAAGAAGGGACCTTCTCCACACCTCCTCCTGTAGCTCCATCGATTATTTGGAAGAAGTAGCAGACTATTGCCTCCGTACCCCGCTTTTCTAATGTGTTACTCCAGTTAAATATGATGCACATGGAGCACATGTTATCAGCTTGCACTGTCTGATAAATTTTACCCAAAAGATCTGAAGTCTACCCAAGTTCAAATGCCTTCTCAACCATCCCTGTTTCACTGTTATCAGAATGATTTTACTCAAAGCCAGTCACGCACTGGTATCTAAACAAAATAGCTGTATTTGTTACTGGAAGAACACAGTTACTGGAGCAGACCAGCTAACCAAGTGAGAAAGTACACTAATATTACCAACACCAGTTGAAATCTTCCCATGCTGGACCAGTCAGACCTGCTTGTCATCCAAACAGGCTTGGCCAGCGGTGCGCTGTCACAGTGCAGTGATTTTCTCTGCTGGAAAATTTAAGAGCTCACTGATTGCACGCCAAAGAAAAGCTATCAAATGCAGAGTAGCCCTTTGCAAAACACAGTAATCCCAGAAAAAGGGATGTGTAACTGTTACACTTTGATGAGGAAGGTCAGAGTCACGAGGACAGAGAGAAAACGGAGTAGGAAACTGGATGTTTATAAACGCAGCTGACACATTTCTACCTACATGGACTGACTACGGCCAAACACGGTTATTTGTAAGGAGAAAACTGGTCCCAAGCCTGTTTCTATTTCCAAGAAAAACAACAGGTCATAAATCTGTATTTAATAATTGAAACAAATGGCCTGACTTTCAGCCAGGCTGAGCACAACGCATTGAAAAACCTGAAGTATTGATTAAGACGTGGGATTTTTCTACCTGGCCTCTGACTTCTTTGAAACTTTCAAAGTCCAGTGCTAAAGCCACAGGGAGTTTCACTTTAGACAAGATTACGTTTGAAATGTCTTATGTTTACCTTCCAGTTCCAAGATCGAAGGCCTGCCACGCTCCGCCGCACAGGCCAGAAGAACCACCAAGGGCTCTGCTGAGGACACAGAAGACATCACAGGAAAATACGCTGGAGTTGCACTAACCAGCTTCAAGCGCAGCCTCTTTCATTACACACCCTGTATCAGACATAACTGGTATATAAAACTGCAATAACTGGCACTACAGAAAATCAGAGTAGCGAGAACGCTTGGGGTTTCCACCTCTCTAACCTATGGCTTTCCCCCAAAAGATCTGCACCCTCTGGTGGGAATGGCGAAGTCATACGTGAAGCCGGTCCTGAACTGCTGCAGTTTACAAACAGGATTACTGAGGTAAAACAAACCAAGCATGGTTTTACTTTTAATAAACTGGGTTGAGAAATACCATCCATTCAGAGTGTGCTTCACAAGGAGCTCAGTCATCCCTCCTGAAATAACAGCAATCCAGGCCTTTATTTTTTAAATATGTAACAATAAAGTGATTTATTTTCAAGCTCCCAGTGAATCAGGAAATTGTTGCTATTCCCAGACAGGGAACAGAGACAGAAGATTAAACACCCAAATATCGCAGTAGAAGCCTTTGGCAGAGTAGGAAACTGAACTCACCCCTCTTTTCTGCAACGTAGCTCAGCTTCTGAAGCGTCAGGCCATCACTCCAGCCCTCACGTGACGCGCAGGCACACGCGCCTTCCGCACGGCTCGGCAGCACGAAGGCAGCAGCCAGGAAAAGATTTCTGCTGGCCCAGACTCAGACCCTGTCTGGACTGAAGGAACAGGTTTCTGATTTCAAAAGGAGCCGAGCTGAAGTTGCTTTCCATCAGTTGCAACCTTTTTAACAAAACAGAGATATTTTTCTCCAGCAAGTAAAGCCATAAATCAGGACATCTCCTGAGGTTCTTTTTTTTTTTTCCTCCTTTTTTTTTCCTAGTTAGCGTGCCCTCCCCTCCCCTTTCCATCCCTCCAGACTTACTTCATAAACATTAGCTTTCAAGCATCTCTTCCCCCAGAGGACATATCATAAACATCATGTTAAATATTTAGAACAGGAAACCACCTCACTTTTCTAGCTACATAAAAGCTATCTTGGGAGGGTGCATTTTCTGTTCTTACGTCTTTTATTTATTTATTTCCTGGTGCAGATCATTTCAATAATCGGTACATTTGCCAGGGACATTTGACAACAGCATTAAAAAGCCCCCCAGAACCTGGGCAAAGGAGAATGCTACTGACACGCCAGGGATGGCTGGTGAGGCTCCAAGGCATCCTGCTCCTTGTGGTCCCTTTGCAGGCCTTGGACAGTCACTGGTGTAACTACAGAGCTTGGAAGAGGGACCCAACTATAACAAACTAAAGCCAATTGGCACTCCCAGTATCCACTTCAAGGTCCGATCAATGTTTGCTGATCTCACCTTTCCTGAGTGTCCCCAGCTCACGCGCAGCGAAGACGCTGAATAACGACCCAGCAGTGAACACCGCCAGGTACCCCTCGTGTTGAGCTGTAAACACTGGTGACTCCAGGCTTGACCCAAAGCCAGCGGGAGTCAAAGGGATACGGCACAAAAGCCTTTTTGATGACTCTCCCGTGAAACACCCCACGCCCTCTCCCCGTCCGCATTTATTTATTCAGATCCAAGGCAAAGGGTTCAGTCTCAGTTTCAGGCTGTCCTTTCCTTATCTGCACCACTCCTCCGTCCCTCTTGTCCCTCACACAAACATGACACCACCTCAGGACTTCAAACCTGCCCCTGCCTCTCAAACATGACAACCTTCAAGCACTTAACGAGGGTGCTTTCTCTTCCTATTCCTTCCTTCAGAAAGGTGGTAGCAGCAGCCCGGGGCTCTTAGGTCCACGCAGACCTGGGACATGTGCCTGCCCAGGGAAGTGGTGGAGTCTTCATCCCTGAAGGTGTTCAAAGAACGTGTAGACGTGGCACTTCAGGATATGGTTTAATAGGCATGGCGGTGTTGGGTTGACGGTTGGACTTGGTGATCTTGGAGGTCTCTTCCAACCTTAAGATTCTATGATTCTACAACAGGGGTGCAGTTGTGGCAGTTGCTCCAGGCTGGGAGCCGACTGTGGTCAGGAGAGGGCACTTGCTCAATCACTGGCTGTGTAAAACAGCTGTTTCCTTTCTTTTCAGAGAAAAATGGGAGAGGCCAGATGGACAGACATCAAGAGACCCACTCTTCACTACTCGTTTGTCTATTTTGTGTCTATGCCCATCAGGTGCTTGCCTCATACCCTATCCACGCTGCACACTGCTCATCTAAACCAAATCTACCAAACTCATAGAATCATAGAATCACAGATTGGTTTGGGTTGGAATGGACCCCTTAAAGCCCACCCAGTCCAACCCCCCTGCACGGAGCAGGGACATCTCCAACCAGATCAGGTTGCTCAGAGCCCCGGCCAACCTGGCCTGGAATGTTTCCAGGGATGGGACATCCACCACCTCTCTGGGCAACCTGGGACAGTGAGTGGAACCTTTTCCCATGAGTTGGTCTCTGTAGACCTTTAACATTAATTTACTTTCTTCTAAGCTTCAAATTTTGCTAAGAGGCTGCCCAAAACAGGATGCAATAGTCCAAGTACCCACCTAAAGCACTAAAGCCACGGAGGAAAAAAAAAAAAAAAAAAAAAAAAAAAAAAAAACA
>JAAGAY010022314.1:5850-18359 GCA_011801015.1 Ardeotis arabs
TATCCTATTCATCTTCACAGTCTTTCAGCAACTATCTATACGGTAGAAAGAGAAATCTTCATCCAGGTTTAGGACAATAATTTTTTTTTTTAAAAGGATTTGCTTTTAATAGTAATTTTAACATTATTTCAGAGAAAAAAAAAGTCTTTGCAATATTTATCTGTTTGGAAGTTCTGGGATATAAGATAGAGCAACTTTTCCACATTTTGTTTGAATTATTTTCACCTTGCCCTAAGGAAACATCCTAGATAGATGGATTCCAGTTTCCTGGTACTATCTCTGATATTTGGGATATGATGTTAGTTGAAATCATCTGATTATCTGGACTTATGTTCTAGCAGACCTTTGTTCTAATGTAGTTATTTGAATGTACAAGGAAAATTGGTTTTAGCCACTGGTGCCAACACTGGACTGGTTGACTCAGAGGTGCTTTTCCACTCCTTTCTTCCCTTCTCTTTAAAATTTTGTCTGATAATGCCTAGCTTCTTTTGGTTTAATAAAAACTTTGAGATTCCCTGTCATTCCAGTTTAAATTTAGACCATTTCTGCTCAGAAACAAAGTTCTTGGAGCTGTAAGTGGTGAGTTCTGTGCAATGGAGATAAACGAACTAAAACTGACTGAACTTGGGTTATCATCTGTGGCTTTTCAATCTGAATTTTTCATATTTTCCTTTACTGTGTGATTGTCTTGATCTTAATTACACAAACTTGCTGAGATTTTTTCATACCAGTTTAGTCTTTCAGTATTTCTTCCAAAATAATGTTCCCTCTTGCATTTTCATACATACGCTTAACTACAATACCAAAAGGCCTTCCTCTGGCTACTTGGTGACATTTGGTACAATGGAGAAAAATAGTAAGCCTTTTAAAGGTATTTCAGTGTATGAAGACAAGCAACTAGCTTTTGATACATAAGATGTGACAAGGCAGTATATCCAAAGAAGTTAGGCTGGGACTGACAGTCTAGTTACAGAATCTATATAGGCGAGAGCTCAGCATCACAATCTTACACTGCTTTTTTGCCACAAAGCACCAGGCTGGAGACATCCTTTAAATGAAACTGAAAATTTAACTCAAATGGAGGTGTTTGATGTGAGTGGGAATGTGATAGAAACAGTGACTAAAAACCTTGACTTAGCACGGAGCCTGACCTTCTAAGAACTAACTACTTGGAAGATAAACATGCAGATGTGTTTGTATGTGTTCGTGCTATGCTTCAGACAGGAAAACTCTATATTTGACTGAACTATGCTACTAGGATGTAATCCATGTTTAGTTTTAATACTACATTAGGAAAAAAAAACAACAGTAGTACTCATCTTTGGCCACTATAGCTTTTCTTTTTAAGGACTGACTGTCATGCTCCTGCCCTTACATCTATATTCTCTTGTGAAGTGGTCTAATAAACAAACTTTAGATAGGATGCTGAGGATAAACTAAAATCAAGGTGAAACCTGGAATGCTCCAATATGACAAAAAAATACAAGCATAAGGAATCACATCTCAATGTTTTACTCTCCAGCAGTATTGAAAAAGTCTTAAAACAAGATCCTCGAGGGTATTTATATAGTCATTCACCATTGACCACACAAGGTGGAGATCTGAGGTCTTTTTAAAAAATTATTTCTTCTTTTTCCCTTCTTTCTTTTTTTAAAAGTGTTTTTAGTGACTACACTCTGTCATCACAAAACTTGAATAGCTAGTGATTTAAGGAAAAATAAGATATCATAGTATTGGTAGGTAAGTATAGTTCTCTCCACGTGCTTTTCTTTCCCAGCTTCTAAAAGCAAAGCATAATTATAAGGTTGCTACTGTCAGGAGGGTCATCCAGACATCCTTGCATTTGAGTGAAAGAGAATGTATTGGTTTTTTCTCTTGTACTCTTATGGGTTTTTTTGGTAGTTCTATATGTCCAAAGTTTGACAGGGATGTTTTTCCAATCAGTGAAAAGCATACATATATTTTGCTACTGGAATACAATTGCATTCTGGTAAACATCACAGTGACAAAATAAACCGCCCTGGGTCTTACAGATTAAACAGCCTCCCGTTAGGTTTTACTTGAAGCCAGTGCAAGTTACTCAGTGGGAAGGTCCTCAAAGATCCTCAAAGTTATAACCATTGATTGTAGTTAGTGATATAACGATTAATTACTTGTCACTGAATATAACAATGAATCAATAACAGCTTGCTGGGCCCCAGTAACAAGTATCGTTAGGTAAAATATTAGTGTGATCTCTAAACCATCCTACTGTTAGTACCTTTCACAGTAAAGCTTAGAAACCCCCAACAATAGCAGAGCTGCTTGGCTTTCACTCAAAATCAAACACATAACAGAAGATCATTCATTGTCCTCAGTTCAAAGGCATCTAGAAGAGGCAGAAATGGGGTAGGAAGAGAAAGAGAGATAGAGAAGTGATGCAGCTAAGGTAATAAATTCGGCTGTCCTGGGAAGTTTGGGAGTAGGCTAGCCTGAGTGTTTCCTCATGGGTCTGACTGTAGTGGAGGTCTGGAGAACTTCTCTTGCTACTGCTCTGTCTTGCCTCTTTTCTGTTCATAGAAAGGCTAAGAGGCAGGAGCAACGTCCTAATGATAGAAGCAAGGTATTGTAGGGGAGTAAAATTTTTCTTTGATTCAGGCCTGGAATGAATTTTGGCTGCTTTCAAAATTTGGTAAGATCAGTGATGGACATGGAACTGTTTCTGTGATTTCCCATAAGAACTTCAGGCACCTGTGTGCTAACATATCTCAAGAAATTTAATTCTATTTACTAGTTCTTAACAAATGTGTTTTCATGTCCAGCCAAAAGGAAGAAAGGTAAAGGTACAATTCATCTGTAACTGTTAGGATTTCTTAACTTCTGTTTGATTTTGGGGCTAGAATTTAGAAGCCGAAGCCACCTTGATTTCAGTAAGATTTAAACTCCTCATCGTGTCTGTGAATCTGGGTCTTGGTAGGTTCTAAATTTTAATACATCATGGAAAAATTAAGTTTCACTCTGGGATGAGAAGCAGGTTATCTCTTTGAGAAAATGAGCTTACAGTTTAGAAATCGTGTACAGGTGAAGGCAGTTAACAGGCAGACCGTGTAAAATCCTGAACCTGGAAACTTAAGTGTTTGTGATCCAAAATAACACTTTCTGTTAAAATGTCTGACCTGATATTACTGGGGTGTAGTTGTTGTCAAAAGTTTCAGGATGCAGAATACTTTTTTTTTCTCAGTTGGAGCTCAGCTTGTTCTTGGGAGTTTGGTAATTGCTAGTTATTTGTTTTGAATGAGCAAACTCAATCAAATATAAAATTTGAATAAGAACAAAAATTTAAACCTTTCTGTTTAACAATATCTTTAAAGGTAGACACAGAAGTGACTACATATATTCTTGCTTTTAAATGTATTTATCTGACATTGTAAAATGATTCCAATAATAGTTACATGAATTCTAGATCTCACTCAGCTCTACAAAATCAGACCAGTTCATTGTCTATCTCATCACACACTGTTTTGAATCAGAATTTATTTTTATACTGTAGTAACTCAAGCAGAGACATTTGATTTTCCTTGTTCTTTAGTATGAGAGTAGAAATATCATTTCAGAAGGAAGGTTTTTGAAGAGCTGAAAGAATCAAGGGTATGGTTAAAAGTTGGACTTAATGGTTATCTATGGAATATGCTTACCTAGGGGGTGTCCCTCACTGCTATAATCCTTGGAGAAAAGGATTTTCTGAATAAGCCTGAAACATAATGGCTATTCAGGAAATAAAATGAAGCAGCGCAATAACTAGTATTTTTTTTCTTATGACACTATGTTAGTTTTTGTTCTGACTTCCAATGCCCTAATAAAAGAATTCTAAAAAAAACAAACCGATACAATTTTGTGAGAGTTCTTTATTTTTCTTGCCCATGAGATCCTGAAGTACAAAAACACTGGTGATCTTAAGTAAAATATCTGACATACAGGGTGATTTAGAAGGCTTCACTAGTCAGGTATACTCTTATTTTTCCAGTATTGAAAAATACTGGAAAACTTACTCCACTTGCTAGATGATACAAGAACAAGAGCAGCTCATTCTTACTGTATCTTTTGAGACCAGAAGTGTGTTATTTTTGTGTTTTACATTTCTGCATTAAATTATGTTCTATCACAGAGACAAACTAGCACTCTTTTTTGCTTTTGCCAATAATATTTATCAGTTTTAGTATTTTGTAAATTCTCCACTTTGCAGTCCCTTTATCTCTGACATGTGTGCCCATACAATACTAGAAAAAGTATCAATGTCCTCAGAAAGAAAAATCACAATGCTTAAGACTGGTCTCTAGAACTTAAATAACACTAAAAGGTGAGTACGGGAAGTTGAAACTAAACATACTGAGATACAGAATTAGGTTCTTAGAACACATACCCAAGGAAAAGGAAAAGCTTTTTTTTTTTTTTCTTTCTGTTTTTGATAAAAGTTGTGATAAAAATTGGAAACTGTGATGAATCTTAAATCTGAAATTCTTTATTGTGGCAGTTTAGAAATTGTAATCTTATGTTGATGCCCAAATAAGCATATCTGGGACTTGGATATGCTTACAGACTTACATGAACTGTAAGGTTCAACTGTACAGGTTGGACCACTTTTGATTTCAGTAGTAGTGTGATATCCTCAAACAGTAAACCCCCCCCCCCCCAAATGATAAAAAGATCCTGAATGCTAAGTGTTACATGTGTTAGAGAGTGGTAGGAAAAACATACATGAGCTTTTGTTTGGTTTTGTATCACCGGCTTTTCATTCAGACCGTAGGAAGGATAATGTGGGGAGTTCAGCTTCTTTCAGGTTTTCTCTAATCGGTACCAGAGAAGCAACATCTACTATTAATTTATGTCTGTATGTTCAGTATCATTGGATTTATGCACTCAATTCACTGACAGTCCCAAGTTGATCAGATGTAACGCCATTACATTTCTGTTCACAAAGACCACCAAATACAGTTATACAGAGGCTTTCTGCAGGCAGTGGAATGGGTGATATGTGATCTGGAATAATGTCTACATGGAAAAAAGTTAGCTCTTCAAAATTTTGGTATCCTTTTGAACTGACAGAGTGAATTTTTCAAAGGTTTGTCTCCTACAACTGACTGATTTCACTTCAGTCATTGGTACCTTTCTACTTAACATCTGATTGACTCTTTCATGGAACCATAGTATGAGCTGTAGCTCTGGAGAGTGAAAGTGGGTGGGAGGAAGGGGTACAAGAAGTAGTTATTCTCGGGGAGTGGGAGAAACTATAAAAAATTGAACATTAAAAGCGGATAATTTGTATTTAGAGAACAAATAAGTATACTTTATCTGCTTTCTATTAATTCTCAGAAAACATCTTCCTTGATATATATCCTCAATATTTAGTACTATATGGTTTGCAGATAGAGTCATTGTTCCACTTCAGAGCAATAGGATGTTAAACAGGACTTAGGCAGTTTATGTTCCACTTTAACTATTGAGTTGCCACCTACACTTTTTGGTTAAACACACGTCTATAAATTTATTAAAGGTCACTCATTGACTGATGCCATTAATTTGTAATGCTCTTCAAGAGCACAGCTCCTGAAATTGGATTTGTTTATTCATTATGGATTGTGGCTTTTGAAATGTCCCCTATTTGACCTTTATATTTGACACTGGTAAAAAATGATACAAGTTTGCTACTTATTCTGGACCTGAAGCCTTCCACTTGGAAAATAAAGGTTGCTTGAGGTTGTTAATTATAGTTGCTGTATGTTAACAAGGAAAATGTTCGTAAATAAGTTTCAATGGGTAAGTGGCTGAAATTAGTGTCATTTTCAGAGTTAGAAGATGCTGATTAAGGGATTACAGGGTGAGTCTCATTTCTTGCTCTTTTGAAATTAATCTGATTTCACTGACTTCAGATCCTTTGTAATTGCTCATGGAGAGTTTAATGTTTCATGAAGCTAGCAGTTATCACAGGACTGAAACACAGATAGGGAACTTCATCTTCTACAAAGCCTTTGTGTCATCATTATTGGTGTTACACAGGCAGAAATATATTACTGTTATACTAATGTATCTTGCTCACCAGTTTTACAGATTTTAAGATACGGAAAAATTACTTGATTTCACTTCTATTATATATTATAAACTATGTACTATACTTCAAATACAGTGAAGTTTAAAGAATCCCTTTACTGCTTCAAATCATATTCTTTCTTATAAGACAAACAGACAAAAGCAAGCAAGTACCTTACAGACTCTATATGTAAGGTCATAGTGACTAAAAAGATGGGCTGTAATAGCATATATTCTCCCAGTTAAAAAAAGAAAAAAAAAAGTTGTTTTCTAGTTGATACAGGACAATGCATTAGAAAAAATCCATGTAAGTTAAAGGAAAACTTATGGTTTTAAAGCCCAGGCAACCTTAATTTGTTTCCTATTATCACCATTAATAGCATATTAGCATTACTGTTTTTATGGGGAGAAACAGAGCTGTGTTTTCTGTAAACCCTCTCTCTAGTGTATTGTACATACCCAAAGACTGTCTGTACTACTAATATTAGAAAGGCAGAGGACTGTAGGAAAGGACAGGCCAGTTTGCCAGAGCTGCTTTCTGAAGTGAATTCTCTCCTTTCTTCTGCTTCAGAGCTCCTACATGGTCCTGTAAAAAGTGTCTTCAAAAACTTGTAACTTAGTCATATGTGAATGGAGTTAATTCAGGATTCAAAGGAGGCACCCATGGCATGAAGCCTTTTGGTCACCCATTACCAGCATCACCCACCAGCATGTTGATAACATCAGATGGCAATAATGGTCTCACTGTATCTACTGTGTGTGTTATCATGTGTGTTTCTGTTCTGCAACTAAAAGTGTTCCAATTCAAAGAAGTTTTTTGTATTTTATTTAACAGAGTCTATCATGGTTATTTCGCTTGAACTGCACAGAGCATCATTAAATGGAATTTACAGAGCATCATTTGTCTTTATTTGAGACCTGATGTAGCTGGGAAACTGAAGCTCGTGTGTTCTCTGTATCTCAACCTTTTGTGACTCCTGGACAAATCAATAGTTGAAGGACAGCCCCATTTTAACTGGCTGATTCTATCCCTTTCTTGCATTATCTTTGTGTGGCTTCAAGATTCTTTGTACTGGCTGGGTGGAAATCCTTCACTTTGCTGCTAGTCAAAAATGACCTGTTGGTGGTGCTTGCATGCAGTAGAAAAACAGGGAAACTTTTCAACAGTCTTTAAAACAATTAGGAAAACTTGAAAGAGTCTTACACTTTGAATCAGAGGGGCCATGAGTTGCCCAATATGGCAACATTTGTTTAGTAGATCTGAATGTCTATCTGGACTATATTAAAATATAATTTTGAAGTGATACCTGATTTGCATATATTATGAAGATACCTCCTACTAGTCCATGGTAAAAATTAATTGAGTTTTTCCTGAGCTTCAAATTCTCTGCTATTTCATAAAAGAGGCCAGGCTAAAAGCAGCCCTGGTTAAGGAAATGGAAACTGAGAAGTCATAGTCAGCAAATGTTTTGGAAATTTTTGTTTTGACGAGTATGTCAAAAGTTTTTTAGAGACAGAAACTCCATGCAGTACAGAGGCAGTTTTTCAGAAAATTCAAACTGAAATTTATGATATGACTGTAGCAAGCAAAGACTTAGGCTAGATTTGTAAGTACAACTTTGGTTATGGGATCACTTCTCCAATATTATATAAATAAACAATTAAATAAAATAACTTGATATTAAATGTATGAGTATTTCTGAATTTAATTTTCCATATTAAAATGAAAAAGAAGTGTGCAATTCTTTTTGAGTGCAATACATAGCTGTTAGTAAACCATTATTTTAAAAGGATTTTAAGATACATTTTCTGTAGTATTCATTTCTCTGATGAAACTGTAGCTGATGACTGGAATGTTAAATTAGTTGTCATTGAGGGAAAAGTAATTTTCAAATAAAGTTTAATGTTCTTTTATAGGAAGCATGAACACTTCTAATAGTCTGTGTTGCTATAACATAACTTTGTGAATTTTATATGTGTGGAACTGATAAATAGATTTTTCATTTAAAATATCTACAGAAATGGTGGATTACCAAAGTTTAACAATTAAAAAATTAACAAATTCTTAAGAAACTAGATACTTAATTACTACTGTTCATTTTTCAAATGACTGTTATTGATATTTGCTGACTTTTTTTTTTTTTTTTAGAATAACCTTCATCAAAATGTCTATTACACTTTTAGCAACAGTGGAAGCAAAGCGTTCAAATGGCTAGCAGCTAAATTCTCCACTGATACATAAATGCCTAAACATTGTCCCCTAAAATGTAATTTGAACATGTAAACACCAAAGATGAGTGACTGCAAGTATTCAAGTTTATAATTTAGGATAGTGCTGCACACAAGGCAAGGACTAAAGGCTGTTTATTGGAGTCTTCCTCCAATAACTGACCAATACCTCTCATCTTGGTCTATACTGTAAAGTTGTATCACTTTTTTTATGATTAGACTCTTTTCAATATGGACATAGCTAAAATTGTAGCTACAAGTTATTCTGGTAGGATGATTGTCCCTCCTGCCTGCCCTGGATACCAAAGGTGATAGCATTCTGCTGTTTGACTTTTGCGTATCTCAGTGGTGTACCAAATAGTGTTATTGCATGCTAGCAGACCAACAGAAGAAACACAGTAGTAAACAGTGCCTTTACACTAATATACGCAGTGCTGTAATGCTTTCAGTGAGCTGTTTTCAGACAGTGCAAGTGACAGCTACTGAAATTTTGAAGGGATGTTATTATATGTGCATTGTACTGTTTTCCTTCCTCCTACTATTTAGGAACAGTTGGGACTTTGGCTTGTAGCTACCAGTTCTCAACTAGCTCCTCTCAGAGCAGATATTTCACTGATGTACTGTTTTTCTTCCCACCTGGTGGGTGGGGGGGTGTGTGTGTGTATACATACTCATAAAGAGCGCATATAAATGCTCTTACGGTTCTGCTGGGGTTGCCTGGTCTCATGTCAGGCTTTCAAATGGTTTGCAACAGGGATATCCTGAAATACAGCAGCATAAACATGTATATCTGTGAATCAGGCTCCCTCTCTGAAATCATGGGTTACAACAGAAAATATTGTGGAATACTGACTTTGGCAAGGTAGGCTAATTTTTATTCTCCATTATTTTGGTGAAATAATTAGCTGGGGAACAGAGTTTGAACACCAATTCTTACTGCTCATGCTTTGGAGAGTAAGAACAGGCAAACTAGCATTAGTGGACTCTTCAAATCTTACAAATAATAAAATATCACAAACACAGCATCCTGGGAAGGAACCACCTTTTGTATTTAGCTTTTCTTCGCCTTGTCCTAGTTCATACACCATGCTGTTTACTGTTTACTGTGGGTTAATCTTAGGAAACTTCACTCTGAAAAAAAAAAAAAAGTTAATTTTGAAATCCTTTGTGTCTACAGACATGTTAATTGGTAGTTGCAAATGCATTTTTTTTTCTTTTCTTTGATACAGTAGTGCTTAACTTGTCTTCCTTTCTAGAATGAAAGTTAATCCTTTGTGTGAAATAACAATAGCAAATAGAAAGACAGGTAATTATTTCCAAAAGCATGAACTGATTTGTTTGAAACTGAACATCTATGGACTAAGCTATATCAAATGTAGAGACTGCTTCTGAAAATTATGGTTGTATAGTAAATCAGTACCCTGAGGGCAAACAAAGCCTCAAAGACCAAAAGCAATGGCCCATTTTACCTGTCACAATTTGCTATAAATGATTTTGTGAGATATAACAGTATTTTGTAATGTTGGAAGCTTAAGCAGAGCCTGGCACACCTTATGTGCAGTGCAGACTTCATTATCTATTGCTTTAATAGGAAAGAAGGTAATCCTTTGTGAAAACACTCTCATTTGTAAAGTGAAATGGTTAAAATGTTACAAAGTGGATGATTATTCTTAATTTTTGGATTACTCTAATTTGGCAGCTCAGTTATCTAGTAAATCCATATGCAAAAGACAACTGACTGGAATATTAAATATAACCTCCAACTGGATAAGAGGAGTCCTCAGCTCCATAGACTTTTTTTACAACTACTAGAGCTAAAATAGATCTCAGTTAGCAAGTGAAAAGCTTTCTCAGCATTTTTCAGGGGCTGAATTGTAATAGAATGTGAATTCAATGAGGATTAAGGCCAAGTTCTGCAAACGGCTTTAGGAGTAGGAACAACATATCCTGAAATCTCACCTTCTCCTGGATTTAGCAGTCTGTGTGAAGTAGGAATTTGCAGCTTCCAACTGGACTTAGGCACATTAATTGTTCTTCTGGGTGCCAAGAAACTATTGGCATTTTTCCTCTAAGGTGCGGTGCAAAGCAGCAGGCTGTGGTCTGTGCTATGAAAAGACAGAAGTGATGTGCACCCAGCTTGCGACAGAGCTTCTTTACCACGCAGAGCCCCCACCGTCTGTGCCCTCTGCCTCCTTGCAAAAGGATGAACTGGCAGGTGCAAAGCTGCTTGCTGGGATGAGGTGGGGGACACACTGTCCACCCTGGAGTATTTCTGCGTTAGTCACTAGATATAGTAGAGAAATAGAATCTGAAGCAAAACTTGGAACTCGGATCCCCCTTAATGTGACCAGAGGGTTTTCCCCTCTGTGTTCACTCGAATCTAGAATCCTCTGGTGTATCATGACACAGCTTTAACACAAGGGCTGCAAAACGTCCCTGCCCAAGGACCCAGCAGACTGCTAGGCTGAATCACTTTCTCTTGGTTACAGAGAAGTGATTTAACTTAGACTCCATTAAGTGACTGTAGTTTGGAGGTGTGATTCTGGGCTGAAAGTCTTTAGGTAGTTTTTGTGAAACCTTATGGTAGTGAGAAAGCTGGTGTAGTAATTTCTATTCTAAGCTTTAAAACGGGGCACGGTAAATGGTTATTGTATCAAGAAGAGAAAATGAATCTGTAGCTATTGATGAAAGTGTCTGCAGACACAAAAGAGAATTATAAAAGTAAATATTTTTTTAATAAAACCTTTGTCCTGTAAAATGACAGGAATCTATATTCAGCAAGCATAGTGTGATTTATGCTTATGGTAACAAGAAAACTTGAGGCAGAAACCAATTTTCTGCATCCACTGAACTTGCATTCATGTGAAAAAAAAATCTAATGATGGTAATAGAACTACCTATGGGAGTAAAATTTACTGCAGAGTATGAAATGTCCAAGAAGGTTTATCATATGCCATATAATATTATACAGGTGTTATGCTATACGAGTTCACCCTATGAGGTGCTGTCTCCTTTCTCGATAGCTCGCTGGCTCCTTAGTTCCACTGAAGCTTACAAAAATTTCAGGCTTTGGTAGAGTTTTAACATCTGTGTGCTCAGTTCAGGAAAGAGTGAGAGGCTACAACTTTTTTCTTCTGTTAGTAGGTACATGCAGATGTACATTAAGAATATTTGAATGCAGTTTAAAAAAATATTTGCTTTATTTTTTAGTTAAAAAGAAATCAGCTTGAGTTCCTTTTTTTTTTCTAGGATCCTAGCTCTAGCTGTCTAGAGCTATCTGTCATACTTTCATGAAGTTACTTAGTGCTTACATGATCCCTTCCAATAGCTCTGCTGTGATGGCAGTAATCTTCAGAAGGATGGAGGAGGTCTTTATTGCTGTTTCCAATGGATATACGTCTTAAAGCAGGTGGTTTATTGATTTCGTCAGCCTTGAATGTTAATGTTGACTGTAAGCCAAATCCTGTCCGTTTGACATCCATATGGTAGTTGTACTGTTCTAGACAACTTTATGGAAGTAACAGGATTTGGCCCTATCTAGTTTCAAAATATTTGAGTTTTTCTGTACTATATATCAATTTATCTATCTTTGTTATATTTCAAATATGCATGAAATTTATTCAGTTGACTATAACAGCTACAGTGCCACTGTTGTATAAATTAAATGGGAGTAACTCTGTGAGTAGACCTCTCTCTCTCTCTCTCTCTCTCTCTCAGTTTCTGGACTCCGTGGTCTCTCTAGCAGTCAGCCTGGACCCCCAGGTCCCTCCAGTACCTGTTTCCCCCACAGAGATGCACACAGGTGTCCACCCCAGGCTTATGGCCACTTCCATACCTGGTTCCAAAGCCACATATCCTACTCCCTGACTAGTTCAGCTTGATATTTGCTGGTGGTTACACGGTGACGCACATACAGTCACAGTGTGCATGCAGTCCGGTCTCTCCAGTTACTGGCTCCACAGACGCACAGTCCCTCTGACTCATGGTCTTACTCCAGTTGCTGAGCACTCAGACTCTCTCACCCCTCATGCATACACGAGTCCCTGACTAAGGAAATAAGTTAGAAATAGGATTTAATAAGAAGACAGGACAGACTGTGGTGACAGGCACAGAGCATGGCCAGGCAAGCATACTGACCAGCTGGAATATGGATATGTAAATATCACTATTTACATGTGACCATTCCCTTTTAGCCCCTTCTTAATCTCTTTTCCCAT
>JAAGAY010022343.1:2703-20728 GCA_011801015.1 Ardeotis arabs
CCTCCTCCTCCTCGGCCGCCCCCGGCCTCCGCCGCCCGCCGCTCCGCCCGCCGCCGCCGCCGCCGCCGCTGCACCAGCCCCCGCGGCCACCAGCCGGCCGCTCTCGCGAGATCTGCGGGAGCGAGGAGAGGGCGCGGGAAGGCGGCAGAGAGCGGCCCCCGCCGCCGGCCGCCCCGCCGAGCCGGGCAGCAGCGCCCCGCCGCCGGGCGGCCGCACCGCCCGCCGCTTCCCCGGGCCGAGCCGGGACCGCCCCCGCCGCCGCCTCCGTCAGCGGCTGCTGGTGGCGCTTCCCGGTCCCGCCAGCGGCCCCCGGGGCGCGGCAGCGCGCGTCTGCCGGGCAGCCCTCCGAGCATCCCGGTGGTACGAAACCGCCGCTTCTGAGCGGCTCTGGGAGGAGATCCCGTTGCTTCCCCGCCTGCTTCCCTTCCAGGACAGCGGGTGCTGGCTCGAGTGGAGGGCACCAGTCCGCCACGAGCATCCCAAAAAACCTGCCAGCGTTACACGAGGATGTGCTCTGCGCTGCGCGCGCGTTCATCGAGGAGAAAGAGAGTGAATCGCTCGGGCATCGGCTTGGCTCAGGTGTTGCTTACACGTCACGGGAGGAACCCCAGTCTGTGATTATTAGTGACTCCATGGGTAATATAAACAAAAAAAAGTTTTCTTTCCGCACAAGCAATGTTTCGGAGTTGCGGTGAGCTGCAGCTGGCAAGCCGGCAGCGGCTGTAATGTCAGCTTGTAGAAGCGCCCCGAGCGCCTGGGACGTGCCGTGCTGTGTGGACGCTACGCTGGATTTTCAGCCTGCCCAAACGCGAGACGTGGCCCGGCCGGCATCGCTGTGCTGTACCCCCGTGGCAGGCTGAGCGCTGATGCTCTGGCTGTCCTTGTCTCTCCATTTGCGCTTTTTCTCCTGAAGACAAACGACATTAAACAGCCTCAACTGAGGCCTAACCTCTTGCCAACGCCAGCAGGTGTCCTTGTGGGGTTTAAGCCACCTCTTTGCTATGAAAATCAAAAATCTTTTCATCCCAGCCTGGATATATTGGTGGCTTCTTTACAGCTCCACAACTTTCAGCTTGGAGCTTTCACAAGGTTTTCTCATGTTTTCTCCCCTTTTACGTGTCTCTCAGTAGCAATTATGTCCCCTACAGCCCCTGTCCTGGTAGTCTAAATAACACCAGCTTGTGGTAGTTTCCTCTCCTAAGATAAATCCTCCTTTTTTAACTGTTGTAGTCGTCCTTTATCTCACCGGTTTTGCTTCCTCTGAAAAACAGGGGAGAAGGTTTTCAGAGTCATGGCTGGGATTTCAGGCTTAAGATCAATAGGCCTTTTGTTTGGAAATCCAATTTGGAGGGCCTTTAAGAACATATCTGATCATTGCAGCGAGCATCTCAAAGTTTGGAGCCCAAGCCTGTTATTCAGCTGCAAAACAACATCTCTGCTGACTCCAAGAACTTGTACGGACATTTATAATCGCAGGAGGGAATCTAAGAGCCATTCAGACAACAGATAAGATTAGTAACGAAAGTGGCTGGGATGCAATTGTTATTGTGCAAGTCAAAGAAAGGGCTGTCATGCACGGAGGATGTTGCCAAGAAAGAGGCATTCGAGTTGCTGAGCCATTCTTCTGCCTTCTGCTGTCCGAATTCTCCCACAGTCTTCCCAGATCTGTTCAGGCTTAGTAGGGCAATCTGCTGGATTAGGAGGTGACTGTGTTTAGACTTCCCATCAGACACGGTTTTTGCCAGGATGTGTCAGATCCTTGCCTTGGTCCAGTCTTTTGTTCAGCACTCCCACCGCGGAAAAGGGAGTGTGTTCCCGTTCAGAGTATTTGCTGAGCCGTGGTGGGGCTTGGAGCAATGAAGCAATCCAAGCGAAGTCACCATTACCATCTCTCTCGGAGCCAGAGCAATTAGAAGGCAGTTACGGCCACATGGGGATGGCTGAAGTGGTGCAAAGGCTGAGACCAGCCCCCAAACCAGAGCACGTAACAGGATGGTGAATGCTTGTGCACTGTCTGTGAGGTGTTGGTTGCCCCATCATCAAGCCCCATCGTGTGCAGTGAACGAGGAACTAGCACACCGCGTATGTAAGTCATTTACGATGATGGGAACGACGAACTGTGCACACAATAGAGTTGCTATTAGGCCTGTCAATCCTAATTAAAAAAATACTTCTCAATGAAAATTATTTATAAAAAGTAATCACAGTGACCCTAAATCAAATTATTTGTGAATGGTTTTTAGTCTCCCAGATCAGTTAAAACTCCTGTGTTAGTCACTGGACATCATCCAAACTACATGCTGAATGAATAACATGTCTGCCAAATTTCTTTTTTTTTCACCCTCGCCCAGTTTGGCACAGGACAGTTAAAGTCATTTTTTTTTCTAAATATCTTTCAGAATATCCAGCAACTGCAAAATAACAATGGAAAATCTTGGCCACAGATAACTGCAGCCCTCCAGTTGTAACCGCTTTTCTCAAAAAAAGTCACTCTGGTTCCTTTGATGATCTGTTTTGGGTGAGTGCTGAGGCAGGGCTTCCCCTGCGGGGGTGCTGGGGGGTCACTCTGCCTGTGATGCCACCCTGCTAGGGAGCCTGGATTCCAGGTGTTCAGGAATGGGGCACAGCTGGATCCAGGCTGACCCTGACCACCTGCTAGTGACTGACATCCTGAGGATGTACTGGCCATTCCTTGTCCGCAACTGCAGTTCCTATGGTGAGCTGTAAAGACGCCTCTTAAAAAAAAAAAAAAAAAAGTGTGTGTGGGGGGGAAATAGAATCGGTGACTGCACAATGGCAGAACAAGTTCTTCCTTCTTGTGTCTGCAAAGATAAAGTGCTAATTCTTTTAAGCACCACGTGAAGTCCCATCCAAGTGAGTTAAGTTTGGGATTGTTTTCATGACGGTTTGTTCCAGCTACGCAGCGTGCTTTCTCTTCTCCCTTGCCTGGCCTGCAAGTCTCCTCACTGCTGTTTTCTCAGCGAGCTGGCTTCCCCCTCATCGGTTCTTTCTCTTTCTGGTCACGGAGGACTCTGCGGTGTCATCACCTGCAGAGAGGAAGGATCCTTGCTAGTTCTTGCTTCTTGGTGAAGTTAGAGGGAAGCATGGTTCTCCAGCTCCCCACATAATCCAGTAAGTGCTGGCTGCTCTTCTGTTGAAAACCAGCAACAAATGGCCACCAAATTCTAATCCTGCTGGTTTTCACTGACAATGATTTATAAAACCAGGGCTCTCTGCTCCTTGCCTCCTAAGGAGGAGTAAGGAGTAGACCCCAGCATCATGTATGGTAGTTAGCAAAGATTATGCAACCCCTGAATGTCACCATGCCCTGGTCCAGCACCAGCAGACCTGTCCCCAGATGGACCAGGGCTATGCTCACCCTGCTTTACAGCAGCCTGCCTCCCGGTAGCCGGCTGGCTTGTTTGGCTCTAGTGGAAGCGGTCCGATGCCTGGCTGGGCCGCCTGCTTCATGTGCTCCATCCCCAGGGATGTCCAGGAGGATGGGCACAGCTGTCTTGGTGGGACAACTGGCTCGTCCTTTTATGAGGATGAGTGCACTCCTGTGTTTTTTGCTGTACGATTCCTGTTCTCATGCTGCCTTGCTGTTGCCTCCAGAGCCCGAATGGTCCTGGGGTGCTGTTCCTACAGCCGTGACTCCAGGTCCTTGACTTGTACAGCCGTGCAGCAAGCCAACTGACAGCCTCTCTGGTCTTGCTCTTCTTTCCAGGCTTACGGACCGGCTGGGGCTCACGGTCTGTGAATCCCTTTCCTCAAGGCATGTTTTTGAAAAATGTGCTTTAGAACACGCTGTCAGGCACGGTCTGTAGCACTTCTGTATTCTACATGATGCCGGCAGCAGGGAGCTCTGTCTCCCTTGCCTTGGGGAGTAGGCTCTCCTCCTGTCTGGCTTGTTGCCCCAAAACACCAGGAGGAGCTACCATCTCTCTCGTTTTCCTGGCGTTCCTTTTCCAGAGAGGAGAAGTACCTGCTTTCTGCCTCGTCAGGGCAGGCAGATGGTCCTAGTTTGGGGTGCGGATCAGGTCTGAGCCCCAACAGTGAACTGCCCGCTTGCAGGGCACGTGCCAGAGTTGCTGTTTCTCCCCTCGCTAGCTTTGCCGGAGGCGTCCTCGGGTGGCACTTGCCTGTGCACAGTGCCCCGTGGCCAGGCTGTGCCGTGGAGCCGAGGGAAGCCCAGGAGTACCAGAGGTGCCTGGCCTGGAGCTCCACAGGAAGGGGCCCATTTCTGCCCCCAGAGCAATGCCAGGCTGGTGCTATGGGCTGCTTCTTAGCTGTGACAGCAGAGGAGAAAGAGAGAAATCACTGGGCAAGAACTGAAGCAGTTGTGTGTCTCTTGGTGTCTCTCAGCCCCGGTGCCAGTGGTTTCTGTGTTTCTTGCATTAAGCTACCTTCCGAGACTCGCACAGCTCCTGGAGCTGGGTCTGAGTTTCCACGCTCGCCCTATGCTCGGTGTTGCTTTTTCTGAGAGAGGTGTTGTGTCCCATGAGCTTGACCTTTCTCCAGAAGGCTGGACCCTCAAGTGGACATGGACCCCACAGCCCTCTGGGCTGAGCACAGATTCAAGCAGGGCTCCCACTGCTGCACCTCGTGCTAGTGGAGCTCGTGCTGATCCTGTTTGGCAGTCATCAGGAGAGGAATTTGGTTGGATCCCCTAAGACACAAACACGCAGTTGACTGTAAACAAGCCTAATTACGCAGATGCCCCTTGGAGCTTTGGTCTGGAAGAACTTCTATCTCGTTGTGCATCATCTATGTGAGAACAATGAAGGCATCTCATTATCACAGCAGTTCACAGCAACTGGCCATGGTGGCAAACAAAACCCTCTCGGAGGACACCAAGAGATGGCCTCTAAGTACAATTTGATGGAGTGAGGGATAGCAGAGTGGGAGTTTGGAGCCATCTTTCAAGCATTGAAACACCAGCCTGTTGCCTCATCCTTCAGTTGCCCAGCCATGTGGCCTGCCCCACACCTGAGAGGAGGCATCCTGTGGGTGCCAGTCTTTGCCAGGAGGTTAAAGCTGTTCTTTGAACCATGCTTCCCTGCGCAGAACCCACAGCTGTCCTTCAAAGAGAAGGAAGACTTGAATGATGCATTGACTGTGGTGATAGATGGAGGTACGAGCCAGCTCTGCAATCCTCCTACAAGAGATGAAAAGGGGAGCCGCAACTGATAGGAGGCAGATGTGATACCACCCTTTAAAGGTCCATTGGTTTCTGGACCTGGAGGAAGAGAAGAGCCAACTTGGCTTCCCACTTGAAGCTTTACCAAGGAGAAAAGGGACTGTGACAAGGAGGTTGTCTAAGGGCAGCAGAGTTGCTTGTCTTTCACAAGGTGATGAGCTTGATACCTACCAGCCTTGAAGAGGCCCAGCTTACGGCTGCAGAAGTCCCATGCGCCCAACATGGTGCTGTGACAAGAGTCAGACACAAGGTGGAGAGAAGTCCTCTCTTCCTCATCTGCAAGTGACCTTCCGTGGGCAGCATTAAGAAATGTTGTGTTGTAGCAGGGAAATGTGTTGAAGTTTTATTTATTTTATTTATTAGTTGTTTATTGTTTGCCTTCATCTCTTTCAGAGCTGCTTTGGGGATATTTTCTGGAGCATTGTTGTGGCCCTGGGAGCTGGTGGGACTCCTTGCTGGCCTGCTGAGACCTGGCTGGGATTTGAGCAGCTGGGATACCTGCTATCTGTGATGTAGCTGGAGACCACCGGCGCGAGGGTGTTGTCCCATAACTCATCTCAGTGTCTTGGAATCTTGCTGAAGGAGTATTTAATTTAAAACTTCTTGGCCCATAAGCCAGACCCTTGCTGTGGAGGCAACATCTCTTTAATTTTCCGTGCAAGATGCCATGGGAAAAACTCTGTAAAGGTACTGGGTCTCTTGATACTCTGGTTTCTCACAGTGCAAAAGAGGCTGCAGGGTCCACTCCAGCATGGTGTCAGCAAGGAAATAGCTCCACTTTTATGATGTAATTCCTTGGAGTGGGACAGAGTAAGAGGGGGTGGCATTTGCTGGGCTGACTCTTGGTGGAAAAAGGAACATTTTTGCGCCCCGGTCCTGTAGGGGTGATGGCAGCTGTCTGCTCTGGCAGCTCCCCCAGCATCTCAGGTGCGTGTGGATCAGAGGTGGGCTCCAAGGGTGTCTGCTGGTTGTGTGCTTTCAGATCAGCGAGTCCCAGCTGGGGCTGCGCAAGCCTGCAGTGGGTGGGACAAGGAGAACTGAATCAGGCCTGAAGGAGGAGAAGACCGTAGTGAATCCGTGGCTCCCCCAAATCCTGCTGGGGAGAGCAGGAGTCACCTGGAGCCAACGAGAAATGCACCCAGCACAGCAAGAAGTCCTTCTCTCCCCCTGAGGACCATTAGGGTGGTTTCAGCCTCTCACTGGGTGTCTAGATAGAGGAGCTGGTGTGTTTTTACAGTTTACTACTGAGGATATTGCTTACGGGAATATTTTGGGAACTCATTAAAAAGAGAATTGTAGACCAGCCCTGGTGTGATCGAGATAAAGTGGTGTGCAAATATGCAGGAAACATGAACATCCCCTCAATAATTATATTTGATTAATTGTTTTGTAGCTGCCTAGCAAATACCATGTGGTACAGGTGGGGAGATGCAGTGCTCTGATCCCGCAAGGTTTGGATGGAGCAGGTAAGAGACTGACTGCGGTGTGTGGAGCACCCAGTTTGTGTTAGAGAGGAAAACTTCACAAAGCAGGAGCATTAGCAAGCCGGCTTTGCCAGAGAGCTGTGGGATAGTCTGCAGCCAGTGCAGCAGCCGCAGCCCTTGTTCTGCTGAAACCAGTGACGGGGTCTGAAGGTGAAGGGGCTCCGAAACGCGGGAGGGAGACCTTGTTCTGCACCAGGCATGAGGTGAGGTGGGAGAAAGGGTTATTTTTGCATCTCAGTAAGACAGATTTGACAACAAATAGCTTAATAGCTGATAGAATAAAAAGAAGGATATATAATAGCTTGAAGGACCAAAAAGAAGGTACTTCTCTCCAGGGAAGGGATATGCACCACAGAAAAATCCATCCTGGGTCTGTCCCATGCTGCAGGAACGCAGGGTGCCCCACCTCTGAAGAGATATTTCTCCTTTTACTCTGCCTTATTAAAACAGCTATTTTATCAAGCCATTTGCTGTCAGGCTTTTCTCCCTGAGACTGGAGAGACCCCTGCACCACCTCCTGCCCTGCCCAGCCCAGCCATGCCTTGGGAAGAAGCAGAGAGTGTCCCAGGAAGGGGAGTGCAAGGGGCTTGGCGGGGGGTTGCGAAGGCCCACTTCCCCCAGACCAGGGCCGTGGCTCCCCGTGGGCTCTGGCTGCTGCTGACTCTCTGGTCATCCCCGGCCTGGGGAGAGAGGAGGGATGTGCGGGAGCCCTGCTCTGAAGGGGCTCTGGGAGCCTCGCTCAGGTCCTCACCGTGTCCCCGCACGAGGAAGCCAGTGGCTCCTGCAGGAGGGGAACGGGCAGGGGCTAAGTGCTGCGTGTTGTGTCCCAGGCAGCCAGCATCCTCCCCGCCCCAGTTAGGGGCTGAGAAGTAGCCTTGCCAGACTGGTTGGAGCTCATCTATCCCAGAGTCACAGGCAGTGGGATGGGAGCCCTGGGATGCTCCTGGCTGGTGCTTGCTTGCACCGTGACTGTCACCAGCACGGGGTCAGGATGACCATGGCCTTGTTGGGCTTCGCCTCGTTAACCCCCAGTGATGGAGGACCCCTGTCCCCACGCTGTGCTTTCCCCTAGGGATACACCACCTCCTGGGAAAGAAAAATCACCTGGATGTCCAACCTGAGCATCCCAAGCTGCGCTGTAGGGCCATTGCCCCTTGTGACACGCCCCACCAAGGAGAGTTTGGCTCTGTTGCTTTTATACCTGCCCTCCAGGTAGTTTTTGGCCACCAGCAACAGTATCCTCCGGTCCAGGTAAGCGGGAAAATCCATCCTGGGTGTCTGTACCCCATCATTCCTGTAGCGAGCAGACTCCCACCAAAGCCTCTATCTTGGCAGACCTGACCTTGCAGGCTTCCCAGATGATGAATTTTGGATGAAGAAATACAAATTGTTGTCCCTCACAGTGCAGGGTTAATTTCAGTGCAGATGCATGTGGTGCTGCCTGTCTCCGCAGCTCCAGCCAGGATGTGCAGGGCAAAGGGCTGAGGAGGGAGCTACAGACCGGGAAAGAGGCGCGGCCATCGCTCCACCGCAGATGCGTTGGGGAAAATGGTGAGGTGCCTGCGGAGGGGAGGCTCTGGCGCGTACACGTGCATGCCCACGGATCACACGAGCGAGATGCAGCAGATGAGCTGCCTTGCTCTATTTGTAACCTCCCACTGCTGTCAAACAGACTTTGCAGGGAGGAGAGGGAGCTGAAAATGGAGCTGAAAATGGAAACTTGAGGCTTAGATGCTTGGAGAGGCTTAGGAGCCCGATTCAACCCATCACTCCCCAGGGAGGCAGCAGCTCACGTGCCTCTTGGGCATTTGGGCATTTTGCCCTCAAGCTCAGCACAGAGCGAGACTTCCACGCTCCACCTTGGAGCGAAAATAATTTGCATTAACTCATTGAGAAGAGGAGACATGAGGAGGTAATTGAACTGCAAAGTACAGGAGTGCAATGTGATGTGAAGCAAGGAAAGAAAGAGAGGGGAGAAGGAAAAACAACTTGGTCTTTATTTTTTAATTTGCATCCCTTGAACTGGCTGAAGGAGTGCTGGGTGAGGACAGTGGCAGTGTCACAGTGCGGGTGGGATCCAGCCTCCCTGTCTGGGCATCACAGCAGGGAGGCTGCATTTGGGACCTTGCTGCCTAAAAGCCTGGTGGCCTCGGTGGGCTGGTGGCTCCAGCCTGGCCCCGCAGTGGGCGCAGGACGAGAGGCCGGTGTGCAGGGAACCACTGAAACCTGTCCTGCAGGGAGGAGGTGCGGTGGGGGAGCTAACGGAGGAGCTGACCAACAATTTGTGGGGCAGGGAGAGAGCCCAGGTCTTATCTTCACCAAGGGACGTGGGATCATTTGGGTTCATCGATGGGCATGAGTAAAAATTCCAGGGTGATGCTTAGCGAAAAAGCAGACTAAAAGAGAAGAGTGAAGGCAGCAGGTAACTAAGCCAGGGCAAATGCTTACAGTGCCTGTTTGGGACAGAGCCTTCATCCCCACACCCACCTCCTTGACGGTGCATCAACTGAACTGCATGCCAGGCTGCAAGAGCAGAGCTGGCACACGCCGCGCTGGGGAGGACCCAAGACGTCCGGCAGCTGGATCATGCATTTTGTGATGGCTCTGCTCCTGCCTGCGTTCAGCCCTTACTGCCCCGGGTGTTGTCTCCGGGGAGTGTAGGATGTTCCTGGGAAAGTGCATGCTGACAGGCAGTCACGAGGGGAACAACCAGGTCTCATCTCCAGATTCTCCTGCCCCTTACATGCAGTAACCTCGGCATAGCCCACCCCCTCCTGATCCCAGCCCTCCTTGCCAAGGGCAGGATGGCAAGGTGAGGGATGAGGCTCCAGCACCCCTTTGGTCCTCCCAGCTTCTTGCCAAAACTGCTAATTAAAAAGCTAGTTTCATCAAGTGACTTTTCTGATGTGAAAACTTTTCCATGAGGAACTGAATCCACCGACTCATTTCACATTTATTTTAAATCTGAGCTTTATATTGTGTAATTTTCTCCAGGGCTTGATTATCTTCTCAGAAAAGCACTGTTGTTCTGGTTTGTGCTGCATACATTTAACCTCACTGTAAGGTCTCTGCACCTCTCAGTACAGGGCTTAGATGCTGCCACCTCAGCTCCTGGGCTTTCCTATTTGTTTGAATCCATTAAACAAGTTACCGCTTCTGTAATATCGAGGGCGTTCTTCAGCCACAGGTGCCTGCAAGCATTACCTTGTTGCTGCAGAAATGATCTGATGAATCTCGGAGGTCAATCCAAAAAGCCAGACAAGGACCCTTGTCTATCTCTATTACTGTGGTGGCACCTCAAGTCCTCTATGGTTCCTACACATGTAATAAGGTGTATACCCACTCAGCGTATTCTTACATCAAAATACACAAAACAGGCAGAAGTGGGAGGGGGAAACATTTTCCTGGGTCTGAGGAAAATCAGAGGATCTGAGCAGCCCAGTTCACCTCAATGACACATGTATTTTGCAACGCAGAAAGCTGCTGTTTTCATGGAAATGCTTTCGTCAGCTTTTCGCTGGATGCACGTACCCTCGCCCCAGTTCCAAACTTGCGGACATTGCCCTGTGGCCATCAGCCTCATTTGTCACACCTCTTAGCCAGCACCTCATTCTCTGCAATGTCTCACCCGTGTAAAGATCTGGGATTCTCCAGCCTGAAGAATTTGGGGTGTTGTTATGAGCTTAAGGTGCAACATTAAGGGAGGTTGCCACCCATGCTAGGCCTGGCTGCTCTCATGTCAGTATCACTTGGTGGCCTTTTCTGCACGTTGTGTCTCTGGGAGGAGCTTGGTGTGAAAGATTTCTCACCAGCATTGTGCTACGCTCCTTGTTGGTCAAAAAATCCTGGTTTCTGGTTGAGCAAAACTCGTGTACTCCCCCCTAGATGATTTTTCAGTGAAAAGTTGGGGTGGAGGTAGAGGTGCTCCAGGCAGAACTGGTGGAGCTGTATATGGAGAGTTTCTCCTGTCAGTACATGGTGCTGCTTCAGAGAGAAGGTTCCCTGCTGTGACACAGCCCTCCAGGCTGCTTCATCAGAGAATCACAGACTCACAGAATGGTTTGGGTGGGAACGGACCTTTAAAGCCCATCCAGTCCAACCCCCCTGCAAGGAGCAGGGACATCTCCAACCAGAGCCCCATCCAACCTGGCCTTGAATGTTTCCAGGGATGGGGCATCCACCACCTCTCTGGGCAACCTGGGCCAGTGCTCCACCACCCTCAGTGTAAAAAAAAAAAATTCTAATATCTCATCTAAATCTACCTCCCTCTATTTTAAAACCATTACCCCTCATCCTGTCACACCAGGCCCTGCTGAAGAGTCTCTCCCCATCTTTCCTGTAGCCCGCATTAGATACTGGAAGGTCGCTCTAAGGTCTTCCCAGAGCCTCCTCTTCTCCAGGCTGAACAGCCCCAGCTCTCTCAGCCTGGCCTCACAGGAGAGGTGCTCCAGCCCCCTGATCATCTTTGTGGCCCTCCTTTGGACCTTCTCCAACTGGTCCATGTCCTTCTGATGTTGGGGGCTCCAGAACTGGACACAGTACTCCAGGTGGGGTCTCACCAGGGCAGAGTAGAGGGGCAGAATCCCCTCCCTCGACCTCTGGCCACGCTCCTCTTGATGCAGCCCAGGATGTGGTTGGCCTTCTGGGCTGCAAGCGTACATTGCCGGCTCATGTTGAGCTTCTCATCCACGATCACTCCCAAGTCCCTCTCCTCAGGGCTGGTCTCGATCCATTCTCCACCCAGCCTGTATTTCTGCCTGGGATTGCCACGACCCATGTTCAGAGCTTGCACTTGGCCTGGTTGAACTCCATGAGGTTGGCACGGGCCCACCTCTCCAGCCTGTTAAGGTCCCTCTGGATGGCATCCCTTCCCTCCAGCGTGTCAACCGCACCACACAGCTTGGTGTCATCGGCAAACTTGCTGAGGGTGCACTCTATCCCACTGTCCATGTCGCCGACAAAGATGTTGAACAGGGCCGGGCCCAACACGGACCCCTGAGGGACGCCACTTATTACTGGTTTCCACCTGGACATCGAGCCGTTGACCACCACTCTCTGAGTGCGGCCATCCAGCCAATTCCTTATCCACCGAGTGGTCTGTCTGTCAAATCCAGGTCTCTCCAGTTAGAGAGAAGGATGTCATGCAGGACAGTGTCAAATGCCTTGCACAAGTCCAGGTAGATGATGTCAGTTGCTTGTTCCTTGTCCAGTGATGCTGTCACCCTGTCATAGAAGGCCACCAAATTGGTCAGGCACGATCTGCCCTTGGTGAAGCCATGTTGGCTGTCACCAACCACCTCCCTGCTCTCCATGTGCTTTAGCATGGTTTCCAGGAGAATCTGCTCCATGACCTTGCCAGGCACAGAGGTGAGATGGACCGGCCTGGAGTTTTAAACAATTTAAACAAGTGTTGTTTGAAATGCCACCTCCAAAAGCAGAGGCTGAACTGCTTTCAAATCCATGAGAAACAATCATGCAACAGATGACCTGGAGCCCCCTCACCACTTCGGACAGACTTTATCACTGTGATGGCACCCATTTCTGAGTTTCGCATCCATGCCTTCTAGGGATGCATCGTTCACTCTCTAGACAAGCAGCATCGTCAGAGAAGGCAAAACTGCATTGATGCTTTTATGACCAGTACTTTTTTTTGACCTTTGCAATGGTATATCATGGCTGGTAATACCTGGCTGCTTCATCTGTTGCATTTTTCATGATGATTTGGTAGATTTTTCTCTTCATTTTTCTTCTTCACAAACTTCTGTATAGTTCTTTCCAACAGAAACTCTCCTGGGTCAGGATATGCTTGTAGCAACGCATAACTGGTACAGACTGTATCCATGAAGGGAACTCGGAGTGCACGGACATACCTGACATGCTGGTGTAACTGTAATAGCTATTTAATACACAGTGGGGTGTAAGAAGGTTATGTAGAGAGAAGGGAAGAGAGAGAGGAAAATCAGAGTGGCTGGCAGAGAAATCCAGTCCTGGGGGAGAGTCTCTGGAGGCTCTGGGATGGAGGGGTCTCTCACTGGTGGCCTAGAGACTGGGGGTTGCAGTGCCCAAGAGCTGAAGACAGGCCCTCATGTGGGGAACCTTGCCCCTGCCGGGACCATTTTGCACCCGGGTGTCATCTTGCTGGCAAAAAATCACAGTGCCTGGCCAACACTGCCCTTGCGAGGGACAAGAAGTGTTGCCCGGCTGATCATCAGCTTTCTACTGGTGTCCATGTCCACCGGTCTCATGAGAGGAGTCCTCTGGCCCTGGGCAGAGCGGGCAATGAGGACAGAGCAATTGCTCTGCAGAGACAGGCTCCCCTCCGTCTCTTCCATCCTGAGTGGCATGAAACCCTCCCAAAAATGGAGCTGCTGAGAAATGCATCGGATGGAGATGCACTCGTCTAAGAAACAGTGCGAGAGGCACAGTGAGCCAAGGCTGTATAGGCACACCATCAGAATGATCAATGAGCAAAATTTGGGTACTGAGACGTGGACTGAAACATCCAATTAGAAGGCTGGGAGGAAAAAGGGAAGGCTGAATTGTTTATATTTTGTTTTCATTCATCATTCCTGCTCGTGTGGGTGGACAAGGAGTGAATGAGCTTCTTGGGGAGGGCAGCAAATTAGAGGCACACATTTCCTCGAAAGATGAGTGGCTTTTTTTCTTCCTTGCACCTGGATAATATGCCACAAAGGGGCTGGAGGGAACCCTAGTAGCTTCTCTGACATGTGAAAGAAAACTCTTGCTCTTGATTTTTCTTCCCTTTGACTGCCATGTGTCAAGAGAGAAGAGATTTTTCAGGATGGGTTTCATCTCTCTAGTAAAGTACTGGTTTGTCTCCCAAGAGCAAATGTGCCCAATTTGCTTTATTTTGACCATGATCCTGCTTAGTCAGTCTACAGATTGGAGTCTCAAGCTGAGTGCTGTGCTTTGCTTTTGCCATGTAATTTCTGAGTTCATCATTTATCATCTACCTTTCTCGTTTCACCCAAGACTGTGGCAGTGTCTCCCTGGTGCCAGGAGTCAGTGTGTCTGGGCAGAGGGCTGGTTCCTGCTCTGCGTGGCAGGTACCAGCCTTCTCCGTGGGGTGTGTACACCCTGTTGCTGGACAGCCCCAAGCTGAACAAGCCGAATCCTTGCAGAGAAGACATTGATGTGAGAAAAAAGCATCTGCACTGGATTTGTTAGTGTTTGGGCATGTTTCTAAGCCTTTGTAAAACACCTGACTGTCGCAGGGAAGAAATGTCCCACAGGGAAGGAAAATGATGTTCCCTGGCTGGGGTATGGGTGGATGTCTCCTGAGTCTGCCACGTTCACAGGTGCAGGGCTCCAGGGTCCCTGCAGGGGACCAGGGCAGATCTGGTGCTGGGGAGGGCTGGGCGAGACAGAGGGACACGCTTGCTATGCATGCATGCTTCTGAGGCTTGCCCGAAGCAGGGAAGAGCTCCGCACAGCCCCGAGCTCTGGAACACCGGCCCATCCAGAATACCCTGGGGTGGAAAGGCAGATGGAGTGTCTTTCGTAATACCAAAAGCCCCGTTCCTTTGATGGGACTTACCCTCATCGGATCTGCAGGGACGTGTCTTCAACTAATGTGGAGGAGGCTGAGGATCTGCAACCCGTGGAAGATGCTGAAGATGTGCAACCCACCTGCCCATGCTGCTGGGGGTCAACGTCTTCCCTCGCAGAAGAGCTACAGGGTTCCCTGAGGTGGGGATGGACACTGGGACACCACCCTTTGTGGCATCTGTCCTCAGGCAGAGCTATGTGCCAGGAGCTCCCTTGGCAGAGATAAAGAGAGACCTGAGAAGCACTCTGTTTTGCAGGGGGAAGTTGCAGGAGCAAAATTAAAGGAGGTGAATGAAAAAACAGCCCTCACAGCAGTTGTCTGAGGGGTAAAACCCTCTGATGGTGCTGCTGAGCTCTTGGGGTCCTCCAGGCAGGGTGGAATCTGGGCTGAGCTCAAATGCTTCATCTCCCTTTCAGGGCAGCAAATATGATGGATTTTTGCAGCAGAGAGGTAGGGGAGAGATGAGCTTTGGGGGATGAAACAGTTATTTTCTGAAATAATGACTCTTCATGAGGGATGCCGGCTTGTGCCTGAATGCAGAATGAACTGACTTTGCTGGCTGACAAAGAGAAAATATGGAAGATGAAGAAATAAAATCCCAGAAGGGAAGGGGTATGGATGGGTCAGAGACACGAACATTCAAGAGCAATTGCATTGAGATGGTTTGGTGCAGAAAGTTCTGGCTTCTCGTTGATGACAAACACAAAGCCTCTTTACTGGAAGGCATGGTGGATTTTGCGGAAGAGAGAAGAAGCTGGGAAGTATTTAAGTTTGCCATGGTTTTGACCATCCTTAAACAGGGTGAAAATTTGAAAATATGTGTCAGCCTTGAGAATAAGCAAGGATGACATTAGCTAACAACTATGGTGATGAAACTGGAGAAAACTCTTTCTGAGACAAAATGAGTAGCAGAAGAGATCCCAAAGATGTGGCAGCTGGTGATGCAGACACAGCGAAAGGAGGATAGGGGTCCCTATCCTGAGGAACAGACATGGGAGCTGCAGAAAATGCATCTAGAAGCAGAGGGTGAGATTTAAAAAGTTCTATTTGGCAAAATGGCTTTCGAGCCCAAAGGTTTTTGTCTGTCTCCCCAGGCAGATAAAACCAATGCGAGCCCCTGACCTACCAGAAAGCACAGCCCTTGGGCCCCAGCACGCTTGCCCTTCTGAGCTCTTCCTAGAGAGCTTTAAAAGAGTGTTGTGGCCAGGAGGCCGCATAGTGACACATGGTACAGCCCAGCTGCAAAGAGGGACCCTGCGCAGGTCGCTGCCGAAGCCGCCAGGCAGTGCAAACCTGGGGGCAGACGTTCGAGAAGGATGCGACTCAGTATCACTCGTCCACGGGCACGCGACAAGTAAGCCATCGCTCTACTTCTGCACTTCCCCATCAGCCAAACCATAGCACCTCCTGCCTGGCATTGCTGCCCTCAGTGGACCACAGTCAGCCTTGTCTCTGCACACTTTGGGCCATCTCCCCACGCATCCCCAGCATCCCCCCTGGAGAAATGCCCTCCAGCCCTGGGGGACGAACTGGGACCTTTCTGTCCCTCCAAGCTGTCCCTTTGGGACCTGCAGCGAACTCAAGTGTGGCTTGCAGGTGAGGATCTGCCACCTGGCACCAGCACATTGCAGGCATCCTTCGGCCCCTTGCTGGTCTTCACCCCCATAAACAGAGCCTCTCCTGGAGCCCACAAACCCCACTGCATGGCCAGGGTGCAAGGAGTAGGGTGAGGGAAGGGATCACTCTCCTCTCTGTGGCATTCGGAAATCCCAGCTGGCGGCTGGGTTGAGACTGGGACTTTCCAGCACCAGAAGGACATTTCCAGACTGGAATGAGAGGAGCCGAAGTCAGGGACTGGAGATCAGGAGGTATGAGAAAAGCCTCAGTGAGCTGGCTTTGTTCAGCCTGAAGAGGAGATCCTGCTGCTGCCAGCAGCTGCCTGGGAGAGTAGGTAGAGGGGCAGAGCCTCTCAGAGGGAGCTGGGGTGAGAGGCAACAGGGACGAACTGGAACGCAGGGAATTTCCACTGGAGATAAGGAAAAGCTTTCTTTTTTTCACCACAAAGGTGGTCAAAACGGGCACAGGTTCACCAGGGAGGTTCAGGCCTGAGCTAGGCGTGACCTGGAGTGACCCACCCCAGCTGGCCCCGCTGTGACTGCAGATCTCCGGACATCCCTGCCAACCTCAGTTATCCTGTTCTTCCATGAACAGGGGTCGAATCCTTGCGAGGCAATTGGAGGGAAATATTTTTTAAAGTATGTTATTTGACCTTCCTTTCCTCAAAACCAGGGTTCAGACTGGGCTGATGACTGCACCCAGGGCCTTGCCTTTTTCGTGTCATTTGTCAAAATGCCCAAGGACCTACAGAAAAGAATGATTTTCCATTCATATGGGAGAAGCAGCAGGGAAGCGAGGGAAAGGGATTTAGTCCTAAACCATTGCCTAAATGGTAACAGAAATGCAAGCGTCTCTGGCAATGAAGGCTGGCTGTCTTCACAAGGGCTGGGCTGAAAGCAGGAGAAACACTGCTAAAGGGAGATGTGGCCAGTGCCCTTTCTCGGCGCCAAATGGCCTGGACGCTAAAATGCCCCAGAGCTAGAGAAAAACCTCCCTTTTCAAACCTGCCCCAGGGGCCTCACGAGTATCTTGTGCTGAATTTATCCCAGCGGTCAACCCATCGTGGTCCCACTGGGATTTCAATTGGCAAACGGGGAGAGGACAAGCTTTAGCAACTCAGATGCCCAGGCACTGAACCGTCTTTTCTGGCGAGGGGCAAGGTAGAGTGGGAGAGCTCCAGGTCAAGTTATGCTGTCGGATATCTCCTTCCTTCTCAGGCAGGACCTGTGTTGCTGTCTGAGCAAAGTTTTAGGGGAAGAGGAATTTCCACAGAGCTTTGTGTCAAAAGCAAGGAGAAGTCAGGTTGTTTCCCTGCTCCTCCAAGCAGCTTCCTGGATCCAAAATACTGTTCTTCCCTCTGCTGCGGGAAAGGATTCGACCCTTCTGGTCCCTTCTCCCTCCGCCTGTGTTCCTCTGCAGTGTTGCACGTCAGGGGAAAAGAGAAAGCTTTTGGAAACGTCTGAAAACAGAAAGGCGCAGAGAATCACAGTTGGCAGGAGAAAACACACACAAGGAATCCTCCCCAAGCCCTTGCTGTTCATTCCCTGCATGGCTTCCGATGCACCGTGGTCCTGCGATGGCCAGAGCTGCTCAGAGATCTGTCAGCCTCCCTGGAAAGGGGGAAAAGTCAGCTGTCCCAGCTGGGATGCCTGGCTACTCCGTGGCTTTAGGCATTCTGTGTGCATCTGCTGGGCCTGGTCTGTTGTGTCGGTGGGACAACGCCAGCTCACAGAGATGACCGGAGGGCTGGAGCACCTCTCCTGTGAGGATGAGAGAGTTGGGGTTGTTCAGCATGGAGAGAAGGCGGCTCCTGGGAGACCTTCAGTAGGCCTGCCAGTAGCTGTAAGAAAGATAGGGAGGAACTCTTCAGCAGGGACTGTTGCGATAGGATGAGGGGCGATGGTTTTAAACCAGAAGAGGGGAGATTTAGGCTGGATACAAGGGGAAAAAAAAAATGGTTTAAAAATGGTTTAGGATGAGGATGGTGGAGGTTGCCCGGAGAGGCGGTGGATGCTCCATCCCTGGAAATGTTGGAGGCTGGGTTGTGAGATGTCCCTGTGTGTGGTGCGCGGGGGGGGGGACCCACGCGGCTCCGCGTCGCGTCGCGTCGCGCCGCGCCGCTCCGCGTCGCGCCGCGCCGCGCCGCGCCGCCCC
>JAAGAY010022343.1:20963-45692 GCA_011801015.1 Ardeotis arabs
GCCCCCGGCGCCGTGCGGGAAGCGCACCCCCCAGCCCCGGTGCGGGGAGGGGCCCGCAGCCCGGCTGCCGCCGGTTTGTGCGGAGCCCGGGGCTTCCCCAGCGCCCCCCGCCTCGGGTGCCGCTCCCCGGGGCTGGGCTGGGGAGATCCCCGGCGGGGAGCGGGGCTGCCGGCGTGCGGGGCTGGCTGCGGGAAGGTCGCTGCGGGGAGTGCGGGGGGTGCGGGTGCACCCCAAGGGCTGCGAAGTTTTGCCTCCTTCGGCCCCACGGCATGAAGTTGGTTTTCCGTTGTCCGTGGAAGCGCGTTCAGATGTCACCGGCCAGCGCACCGGCGCGTTCTCCGCGCGGGCCGAGCACCTTTGCCAAGGCGGTTATGAAATGCTGTCAGCGGGGAAGCTGCTCTCCTGCCTGGATTTTCCTTGCTGTCCTCCGGCAGGGCGAATACCTGCGCTGGGCTGGGCGGTGGGGGACCGGGCGAGGACAATGGCTGCATTTTCCCAGGGCTGGGATCTGAGCTTACAAAAATGCGAGGCCAGCCCTTCGTCCAGCTCAAATGCTCGGATACCGTGTCACAAAATCCGGAGAAGGCCGCGGCGCTAACCTGGAGAGCCCTGAGTGCCGCGCCGGCAGAAACGGGTTTGAATCCCTCAGGTTTGGTGGGTTATGAGGATGGACTGGGCATCTCTGCAGGGAATCCAGGTTCCCCGCTGTAGTTGCTCATCACGTTAATTGGCCTTTTGCCTCATTAAAGGCAAGGCGCCTCGGCAGTTGTGCTTAGCTCTGTAATCAGCATTTGTGTGCTTGGTTGTTGTTGTTGCATTCTTAATTAATTTCTGGGGCCAACACTGTGCCATTTGGGACTGCTGACCTCAGATTTCGGAAGCCACACCTGTTTCCCTTTTCAGGGATCCGAAAGATAAATTTAGAATGTAGCATTTCCTGGGAGAAAGGCGGAACCTTGCATATCATAATATGTTGTTGAGGAAAATGGGCTAGGGCTGCGTACGAGAAAACTAATTTGGGAGGTGCTAATTTTCATGTGCATCTGTATGTGGGCCATCGTGGACATAGAGGATTTCGTGCAATAGCTGCTGTGGAGTTAAAAGGAAGGTAAATGGGGAAATTTCTCAGGACTGTGGTCTCACCATTGGGTGAAAGCACAGCAAAAGGTATGTGGCTTCTATTTATTTATTTATTTATTAAAGCCAGAAGGGTTCCAAACTTGCACATCTCTGAGCAGCAGGGTGTGACTTTAAGAGGAACGGAGGCTGCTTTGTTGCTTCCTGGATCGGGCCCCAAGCGTTAAGGCGTAGGCTGATGTAACGAGTCGAGGGATGCCACGCTGCTCGTGACACCTTCTTGGAGCTGATGCTTTGGTGTCTGCGTTTCTGATGGTCTGGACAGGTGGCCAGGTCCCTGGCGGGGGGACTCTGCCGGTTGTCGGGAGCGTTGTCTCAGCAGAGCTCTACGGCACACTGCGAAGGAGAAATGAAAGCTGGTGGTTAGGAACTGCCACGGCTGTGGTTTGGTTCGGTGGTGAAGATGAAGCGGGAGCCTCAGCCCGCTGAACTTGTGCTTCCCTGGGCGCTTGGTGCTCTCGGTTCGGCTGGGAGGTTACTTCCAAAGGTGACATTCCTGGGAGGTTCTTGTAGCACCCGAGCTGCTGGGAAGGTGCATGGACTGGGAAACCAGGCCGTGGTCTGTCTGCTGCCTTGCTAGTGGGTTTCTGCTGGGAGGGGAGGTGAGGAGCGCTCCGGGCTCTTTCCTGGCCTTGCCGCAGACGGGGGCTGTGTTCGGCTGCAGGGCTGGCAGGGGTGCGGTGCCTGGGCACAGCGTGGGCTCCGAGGGGCTGCCGCGGGCAGGGCTGTGAGGGAGCCAGGGCGACAGGCGCTGGGGCCACTTCTGAGCGGGTGGAGGGGACCCGGCGGCTCTGATCGTGCCAATGCCCCCACTCCCAAAGATGGAGGCCTTGGAGGACCGTCTTCTCCCTGCTCTGGCTCCCTGCCTGGCTCTGTTTTCCAGTGATTCATCCCCTTCTCACAGGCTGAGATGCTGTCTGTCCTCTGCTCTCGCTCCTTGCCGAGGTCCAGGATGCGTTGCAGGATTAGGCCTGCGCTCGCAGTGTCTGTGTCTCTCCAAGGCACAGCCTCTGCTGTTTGCACAGCTCGCTCTGAGGAGAGCAGGTGGGCGGCAAGGCACTGCACGGGACCCAGACCTGCGCCGGGCAGGGGCCGCGGAGGCCGGAGGAGAAGGAAGGGTAGCACGGCGCGCGGGAGGCAGAACAGGAGTGGGCCGTGCAGCTGGCGTGTGTGTGGGGCCTAGGATGGACTGTTTTGTGCCTGCCCCTGCACCGCGCTGAGGTCCAGGGAGGGACAGCCTCCCTTCGGCCACCCCACTGCTGGGCAGGCTCCGGCGGCTGGGACTTCCCTGCCCGCAAAGCCCAGAGGCAGGCAGCCTGGGCGTCTCTGCCCCGCCGTGGGTCTGCGTCCCCCAGCACCTGGGGAGCAGCTGGTCCCTGGGCCCGGGATTCCGTAGGTCTCGCCACCCGCTTGCCCATCTTAAAACCTCTTCTCTGCTGGCAGTAGTATTGTTTTTTTCATGCTGTTATGTAATGATTCCTGTTATTGCTTCTCCTCCTGTCTCTTTTCTTTATGTCTTTTAGCTCCTTAATTTTGGATAGTGTCTCATCTCCTTTGTGCCTACAAGCACAGATCAAGGAGGAAGAGATGGGCGTGAGACGTGGCGTGGGCTCTCGGTAGCAGGGTGGCTGTGTGGCGTGGTAGCCCTGCTGGGACCACTCCTGATTTGGGTCCAGAAAGGGGGCATGCGGTCCCGACCCTCCTGGTCTTCAAGGGTCACTTGTGTCATCTGCTTTCTGCTCCGTGTAAGCCCATGCGTAATCTGGTGGTGGCAGATCCCTGGGAGGATTTGTGGGTGGAGGATCTGCCGTTGCAGCAGGTGCTTCTTGTGAGGTGAGCTCTTTTCTTTTTCCCTCTGGTCGGAAGGTGCCTTGGTCTTGGTGGGAGTCAGGAACATGTTGGGGCTTGTGGTGTTGGACTCGGTGGCCACACGATGCTGGGGGCTGTTTTTCAGTTGATTCCAGGAGCCAGGTTGGTTACAGCTGGCCTGCGAAGAGAGGAGGGAGGCCTGATTTTGAAGTGCCCGCGGGAAAATACAGCCCTCTGGATTACAGCGTAGGTGTTGCTGCCTGAAATAGCACTGGCAACTTTGGACCAGCAGCTCAGGCAAAAATATCCTGCTCCACTATCCTGCAAATCGTCGGGCTTGCTCCAAGCCAGGCAAGTCGCAGGGGAAGGGAGCAGGTGGGCTCCAGCAACGCTGGTGCTCTCCCCAGGACAGCTGTGGGGCAGGGAGCAGCTACGCTGGATTTTCTCACACACCACCCTGCTAATTAGGGCTGTCTGAAGCTATTTCTCACCACCTTCAGAAAATCACACTTCCTTAGGTTCGCAGAAGAGTGAAAACTTGCTTCTTTCTTGCCTTGAGTTTCTGCGGATGGGGAATGGTCGCTTTACTGCAGAAAGCTTTCGCCTCTCACAAGGATGGCAGGTTTCCGGGTGCTCCCTGCTCCCTGGTTAGCTGGCACATGGGATTTAGCCTGGGAATGGACCTGGGCTGGCTGGGTCCCCGTGGCCGGGTCAGCTCCTCATCTCCCAGTGAAGCCAACCGTGATGGGGAACTGGCAGCTGCGACTTGGCTTTGCTGGTGCCGCAGACCCAAGTGACTTTAGCTGTACCTGGAACAGCGGCGGCTGTCCACTCCCAGGCGCGTGCTGTGTGTGGCACAAAGCCTAGCTAATTTCTCAACCCCCCCTTGCAGAAATGTCTGACTAAATAAAGCATCTCCCCGAGGATCTCAATGAGTAACAGGAGACTAAGGAGGCTCCTGCGTGATCCCGGCAGTGCCATTTCTGTGTCTGGGGCCTCTCCGTGCGCGGCCCCTGGACACCAGCTGCTGCTCGGTGGCTGCCTTTGTGCTCTGCGAGCTAACAACCCTGAGGTGTGGGCCCTGTAGCCTGACGCCCTGACTGAATCGCAGGCAGCACCTTGGCTTGGGTTTGGATCTGGATCAGGAACTGGTGCATGTTTGGGAGCACAGAGGCAATAAACTCCATCATCGGGCAAAAAGGGAGCCGTGTTCTGCCACAGCTGAGGTCCCCACTTGGTTTGGGCTGTGCAAGGCAAAATGCACTGTGGTCACCAGGGCCCTCAGCCGTCGAGCATGTGTCACACCCCAAAATCTGCTGCAAAGTCCCCCCAGGGTTCTGGGGTGAGGTGACTCTCCCAGCAGGATCAGGTGGGGTTGCCAGTTCCCGTGAGGAGCATGGCGTGGGTCCTACGAGGAACGGCTGCTGCTTTGCCAGGTTTAGGGCACTGGATGGGTTGGAGCGCACCTTGTCTCCGTTTCCCCTCCTGAGTCATGGTGTGGCACCGTTGAGCATAGAGGAGAGACGCGCTGCCCTGGAACAGTGTGGAGGCTTCCCCCGGCGAGCTGTGCCGGCCTTTGGCAGGCAAGGGTGCAGACGCAGCGAGAAGGGTGGAGGCGAGCGGCGTGCGTGGCCAGGAGGAGCTAAGAGAGATCCATCTGTGGCGAGCAGGAGGTTTGCGAGGCTGTGAGCCTGTGGGCGACTCCGGTCGGCTGAGAAATTCTCGCTGCAGAGGAGCCTGAGCGATGAAGTGCTGGGAAGTGACAAAGTGCCTCTGCTGAGCCGGGAGGTGCTGGGGCTGTCTGGCAGCTCCGGTCGGTCCTCCTGCGCCTGCTCGCTGCTGGGTGTGGCGGCGGGGTGGGTGCCGGTCGTGCTGGTGGGGAGCTGGGCTGTCAGTAAACCCTGCCCCTTATCTGCTCTCCCCGCTGATCAAAGGCAGCTGCCAGGGTGCGAGCACGCACCCTCACGCACTGCTGGGCCGCTCTCTCATCTCCAAATGGGGCAGTTTGAAGGCAAAGGTTCTGCCCCGCGCCGGGGGAAGGTGTTCTCTGGGCGGTGCGGTGCTGTCTGGTGCAGATGGTGGAGGACGCCTGTCCTCGGCGGCAGCTCGGGTGGATGCATGCGGCGAGGGGAGGCTCCGGAGGAAGCTCATCTCCCTGGCAACTTTGGCAGCTAGGCATCTGCTCACCTACCGAATTGAGCATGCAGCGCTTGAACCCCGAAAGAGTGCCAGCACCTCTCGGCGCTTGCCTCCTCAGGTCTGGGGGGAGGTGGAGAGGCCTGCCAGCTGCCAGAAATTTTGGGGACGGAGTATTGAGCCTGCAAGGGTAGGCTAAAGATCAAAAGGCAGATGAATCACTGTGCTGCTCTTTCTCTGCTGAATGACCATGCCTCCAGTGCGCGGCTGCTGCAGCTTGGTGCTGGGCTGTGTGCTGCAAAGCTGGGCCAGATGGGTCGGTGAAAGCTGCTTCCATTTCATCCCCGCGGTCCAGCTCCATCCTGGAGAAGAGGGTGACTGGTCTGGAGGAGGAAAACAGGAGGCTCCCTGGAACACAGGGTACTAGAGGGGAGCGGATGATTTGCAGCTTGAATGGAGATAATTTGTGTAGCTGCAGGCAGGGAAACCTAGGATGTGGTCAGGTGGGGGGAGGATGACCTCTGCTCTCGGATTTGGGGGGAAGTTTTGTATGGCAGTTGCAGTGGAAAGCACTGAGGCTGTTCAGGGGAGGGGGAGAGTTCATACTAGGGAAGAAAAAGCAAGTGAGAAAATAAGAGATTCAGCAAATCAGAGAGGGACAGGAGATGCTGCCCTGGAGACCCAGCGCACTGGTGTTCGGCTGAGTGGAGTTTCCTTGTCTCTGTGCGTGTCGGGGTCAGCCAGCTCTTGCTGAGTTTATAGCCATGTCTTGACATCGCTGGCTGATTCCCGTGTCAGGGAATCCTCTCTGGTTTTCTTGTCTTTCCTGTCTCGGGGTCTTACCCCAGGCAGTCAGTCCCTTAAGGTGTCTCTGCAGTCCAAACCATGACCAAAGGGTGAGCTCCTAGATGTGCTCCCCAGTATGGATCAAGGGTCAGAACTGGGCTGGGCCTCGTGGTGGTGGCAGGGGCTGAGTGTGGCCCCCTGAGGATGGAGCCGGGTGGACTGGTGGGAAGAAGCTGGGTGCAGAAAAGAGGCCAGAAGATGGCAACAGTCCTGAAAAAGCTGTGGGAACTGGAAACCAGAGGTATCTGCCCCTCTGCAAGGAGTTATCTCCTTGTCCCTGGTAGCCTGGTCTGGAGCTAGGTGAGAGCTATCAGCAGAGCATTTGACAGTAAGTTGGGCAGATGCCCATCAGGAGTCACCCTGGTGTGAGTGGCCTCCTTGCAGGCAGGCAAGACAGCTTGCTCAGAGGATCTGAGACCAGGGATGAGATAGGTGCTCAGGTCCATTCCCACTCCGCTGTCTGATGTTGTAACCCAGGGGTAAGGTGCTTCTGCTCTCAGCATCTCTCCCTGGCCCGGGCAGTCTCTCGGCTGAGGTTGGTGGCCGCAGTGGTTCTTGCTGGTCCCCCCACCTGCCCCATGCCCTGTTGTCTGCAGTGGGACAGTGCCATCCTTTCCTGTATTCCTGTCACTTATTGTTTGCTGGCCCATGGAGGGCAACTGAGTTCACCCTTGCAGGCTGGACTGTGGGTCCTGGCTTTGCAGGAATGCCTCATAGTTGGTGACCTCCTGGAGGAGAGCTGACTGCTGTCCTCTCTGGACAACAGCATCTCTCTGGGATGGGACCGACATGCTCGACGAGTGGGGATGTGTCATGCTTATGACAGAGCGCCCATCTCCCACCCTGCTGACCCCCACTCTCACCCTGTCCTGCTGTGAATGGACCATCCTTTGCCCTCATGATGAAGGCGAGGACTCCAGGAAAGCCTTCCCCATGGGTTCAGGTGCTGGAAATGAGCCTGTGGGTTCTGTGGATGGGAGCAGGGCCCCAAGGCTGGTGGAGAGCAGATCTTGGACGTGATGGTTTTCTAGGGCAGGTCTGGATGGGCAGTGCTGCATCTGAAAGCTTGTGGGAGCACTGAGAAGGATGGGAAGGCTTTGCAGAGCCTGTGGAAGGACATACTGTAGCCCTTAGTGGGAGAGCTAGCCAGATCCTGCCAATTTGGGATCGGAAGGCAGGTATTTGCATTCATTATAATCAATCACTGCTCATCTATTTTTTGTAATGGCTCGGTAATGATGAAATGCTGTTCAGGATCCTCTCGGTGGTCTCCGGGCAGGCAGATGGCTTGGCAGGAGGGTGGGGACTGGAATTAGCTCTGCTTTCTGGGCTGTCTCAAAGTTGGCAGTGATGGCACCTGCTGGAGCCTGTCCCCATTGGACCCTGGCTCCCCGCTGCTGCACCGTCCACTGTAGCTGTTCGAGATGGTCAAGCCAAGGTGAGCTCAGGATCAGGCACGGCCTCTACTGCCAGCCTCTACCAAGGTAATGTGGCCTTTCCCAGCGTGCGGGGGTGTGTGGAGGACAATTAGCAACACATTCATTAGCCCTGGCAGCACGGCAGGGAGCATGAGTTGGCTGTCAGGACGCCTTGCTCGGGGGTTGGACCTTCCCCATGGGTCTGTGGGATGGTAGTAATGATGATGGGAACGGGTGCCTCTGGCCTTTGTCTGGATCCACTGCTCTGGGTGTTTACTCCTTCCCACCTCTACCCGTCTGGTCTTCCTCAGCTGTCCTTCTGCTTGGCTTGGTGTGGAGGAGAGGAGGAGTCTCCCCTAGGTGCTTTCAGCCTTGAGCCAGGCTGGCAGTTGCTGCTGGGAGTTGAGTTGAAGTCATCAGCGTCCCTGGGACGATTCTCCCTGTATCCCTGCTGGGAGAAGGAGCTGTCTTCCCATCCTGGCTGCCAGGTTGTCTCTTGTGCTGCTGGCCCTGAACTTGGCAGGGAGCAGCCTGGGGAGGCTGGTGCGACCCAGGGAACATCAGGGCTCCTCCTCCTGGGGCCATGGGACACTCACTGCCCACCTGGGCAGCTGCACGTTTATGTCCTGTGCTAGCATGAAGTGGAGATTCCTGTCCTGGGGGGACTTGGCATGGCAGGGGCTACCTGCTGGCTTTGAGGAGACCTGGAGACCCTTTCTTGTAGCACTGGAGAGCCTGAATCCCACAGGTCATGTCCCCAGATCTGCAGAACTGAGGCAGCAAAAAGGAGCTGGAGGAGTTTCCCTGCCAGGTCCTTCCTGCGGCTCCGGCTTGGCTGGACATGCTTCTTGTACGTGGCAGGAGGAGGCAGTGCCCATTCCAGCATCCACACTCCCAGCCCTGCTCCTCCAGCCTCCAGCCTTGCTGCTGGGTACCAAGAGGATGGGGCAGACATCAAACGAGTGTCCTACCACCCCAACACTGCCCTGATCTTGAACGCTCCCACAAAGATGCCTTGATGTCCAGAAATGGGGATGCAGCTGGGGTGGAGGTCTGCCGTAAGGAGGGATCGCTCTTCTCTGGGCACGCTTTCTTCCTCGGCTGGTTTTAAGGTGGGCTTCCTGGTGTGGGGGACTCAAGAGGCTGGGTCTGTAGAATGTCTGTTGTTGTTTCTTGGACGTCCATGCACGACAGTGACTGCAGGGCATGGCAAAGGCTGTAGAAGCCCCAGACCTGACCATACCCTGGAGCCCAAAGGGGCTCGCAGGCAAGGAGGGAAAAAACTAGAGGGGGAGAGGTGTTCTGGTGGGTTTGTGAGGATCAGATGCAGATGAGATGCTGGGAAAGGCCCCGAGGTTTTTGAGTGTAGGGTAGGACAGAGAGGCAGATATAGGAAGATTTGGATGGAAATCAAGGATTAATTCTTCTATACCTACAAGAGCTAGGGTGATGGGAAGCAGCAGGCATAGGGTCACCCAAAGAAGGTCCTTTTTCAGTGCCTCGCTGCTGGGTGCTGCTGGGCCACAGGGAAGGAGGACTGCGCAGGCTCCCGGAGGCCGTGCCCATCCATGGCATGCAGCTGCTGATCCTGTGTTTCCCCAAATGCCTCGTTGCCAGAAGGGTGGGGAGAGCCACAGTATGGGGCTGAAGCAGGGCTGTGGTTTTAGCCCCAGGAGGGGGCTTCTCCATTTCTTGCTCAGTAATTTCTCCACGGAGCCTGATCTCCATCGCTTGGACTGTGCTCCAGCGGAGGAGCTTTGTGGAGTATCTAGCCCATTTCTAGTGTACAGCCGCTCTGCGTGGCGGGTACCGCACGGCGCCAGCGTGCCGGCTCCTCTCAGCCCGGCGTCTGTGCAGCCGTGCTGGGTGCAGGCACTGCAGAGAGGTGTGTTTGTGTGGCTTTGCGCGCTGGAGGGCCCCCACGCAGGTGAGGGGGCTGCGCTTGCAGATTTGGCTCAGTTCCCATCTGTGCCACTGGTCATAGGAAAGCTGCTCAGCATCCCCACACCGTGGTTCCCTGCCTGGCAAGAGGGAAGGATGCTGCTTTCTTTGCACGCTCTGCTAGGGAGCAGGCGGAAACCAGCAGTGTGTTGGGTTCGTGTCAGCACGTCGGTATTCGGCAGAAGTGGTAATGAAACCCTGCCCTCCCTGCAGTGCCTTTCGCTGGTGGACCTCGGAGCAGTTGGTGGTTCATCCCCGTGTGTGCAGGGCTGTGTCTGCTGCCAACTCCTCCTCCCTGGAGGTGGCAGACTCTGCTAAAAGGGAGGTAGACCCTGCTAAAAAGGAGATAGACCTTGCAGCGGTACTCAAGTGCAGCTGGGAGGGTCTGAGTGGGTCTTTGGGGGTGGAGGAGCCCTGACTTGTTGGTAGATCAGGTCTGCAAGGGACCTGCCTGCTACCAGCCAGCAGCACGTTAACTCTCCTTGGGTGACCACCTCACTCCGAGCGTTTCCCAGCCAAGCTCAGCTCACAACAAAGGTGTTAGAGCCACAGAGACAAAAAACGTGCAGGCCCCAAACCTGCCTCTGATCTTCAGCAGCACGCTCAGTCTGCGTGGGGGAGCTGTGACGTGTGAAGAGATGGTTTCTGTCAGTCCATCGCCTGGTGACATGCACGCTTCTGGCATCCGGGCTGTTTTTTTCTGGTGCTCAGAACTAGCTGGGAGCGCTGACGGCGAGCATGGATCCCCGGGGGCACTTGATGCTGCCTGATGGTGTGGAGAGAGGATTTCCCAAGCTGTCAGAGGGCTGAGCAGCTTTGTGCACGCTGTGATGGAAGGATGCTGGGGTGGGGCAGGCTGAGGGGCTGGCCTGCCAGTGCTTGCAAACTTCTGCAAATCTGTCGCTGCTGCATGGGGCTGAGAGATGAGAGTTGTGTTTTGTGGCTTGAAATGACCGTGAGAGCTGCCATCAGGGCTCACTCCCCAGCCCTCTGCGATGCTACGTGTCAGTGAGTGTTACTGGGAGATGATCCAAACGCAGACAGGCAGGGTTCTGTGTGCGTGTTTACTTCTGCAGACTCTTCCTGGTGAGAGGAAAGACAACTGCGCTCTCTGCCTGTGCTGAGACAGCTGATCTGGGAGCCCTCCTGCCTCAGGTCGCAGACGGCTTCAGGCCTCTCCTTCCTTCCCAAGCACTGCGGGCCGGATCGCCTTCTGCTCCGTGTCATCAGGGCAAAGGCAGAGACCAGCGCTGTCACACCAGGACGGCACAGGTGCAGGGAAGCGGAGGAAATCCTCCGCCCAGTGTTTGTACACCTGTAGAAAAAACAGTTGAATTTGCCAAGAAAGTGCATGCCATCGCTGTAGTCAGACTGGTAACTGCAAATAAAATGATGGCTGTTGCAGAAAGGAGACTTCGGATCGTTCTTTGAGCAAGGAGAGAAAATACCTTTCTGTGGGGAACTTTGAAACTGGCTGATGAGAGCAGCAGACCTCACACTGGGACGTTAAAGCATCCAGGAGAGGAGCTGGTGACTCCCACATCATAAATATGTGAAGTGGGTTCTGGCTTCAGGAGGGCAGGTAGGCACAGTGGAAGGTGCCATTAGGAAATGGTGACCTTTTGAAACCTTCCTGCCAGGAGAGTGGCTGTGGTTTTCCTGCCCAGGCAGCCCTGGACAGCTGCAGGACCACGGCTGCCCGTTGCCTGGGCTCTGCACGTGCTGTTGCTGAGCTCTGGGGCCACCTGTGCTGGCAGGAGCTCCTGGTGCTGGGGGTGGCTCCCCGAGCCCTGGTGCTGTGCAGCTAGAAAGGGAGGTCCTGCTGTGGCCTTCGCTCTTGGCGCACGGGGAGACATGCGGCTGTGTGTGCTCTGGCCTGGCTGTCTGGCTCTGAGAGAGGATGCGTAGTCCCTGCCCCTGCTCGTGTCTGGGACGGGGGATGCGGGATGCAGAGGCTTTATGGGTAGGGCTGGTCTCCATCTAGGATGTTTCCTTATGTTGCACAAGATTTACTGAAAGCATCGTGTGAACCTGCTGGGAGGGGACAGCTCACAGAATTTCCTTTCCCACCATCTCTTTCGTAATGCAGTGCCCTTTCCCATCGCTCTGCCTTTGGGGAGTTTCCCACCCCTCACACTTGCCTGGTGGTCAGGCTGTGTCCCAGAGCCAGGAGAGCAGCACCAGTCCTTCTCTGGGTAGGCAATAAAGTCCTTTCCTTCTCTGGGTAGGCTTCACCTCCCGGGCCCATGGGGTGCCAGCGTAAATCTGACCTGAAGCACAGCACAGATGAGCTCCGTCAAGCCTCTGATTCTGGCTCAAGGAGGCTGTAGAGTCCAGGTTGTCTCACTCAAGTGTTTATTAAGCGGGCTGGTCCAGGGGCCTTTCCGGAGACCCCGGCAGTGCAGTCGAAGCTGACAGCAGAGCTGCTGTCTCTGTCTCCCTTGGGTTGAGGGTGTGAAGAGCGGGGTCAGCAATGCCTGGCTCCTGCGAGCTCTGCAGCCTGCTGTCGCCAGAGGCAAAACCTTGTGCCACGGCACCAGTTCCCAGACGCTGCGCACCAGCAGCCAGATTTGAGGAGGGAAGAGTGGTCATGAGGATGGTGGAGCACTGGCCCAGGTTGCCCAGAGAGGTGTGGGATGCCCCATCCCGGGAAACATTCAAGGCCAGGTTGGACGGGGCTGTGAGCAACCTGATCTGGTTGGAGGATGTCCCTGCTCCTTGCAGGGGGGTTGGACTGGGTGGGCTTTAAAGTTCCCTTCCAACCCAAACCCTTCTGTGATTCTATGATGCTAGGCAGTGCCTGAGTGGAAGGACCATGCACCGGACTCCTGCTGTTAAAAACGAAGGTCCGCAGCCTGCCAGATAAATTTTCCAGGAGAGTTATCAGATCAATGGGAAGTGTGTGAGTGTGGAGCCTGTGGAAAACACATCCACGTCCCTGGGCCAGAAACCTGGCCAGCAGTGAGGCTTGGAGGTTTGGAGCTCATTGCTGTAGCAGGCACACACTTTCCAGAAGGTGAGGCTACTAAAAGGATTTTACGTGGAGCAGTTTTTTCTTGGCTAAACTCATCTTTTTGTTGGAGGGTGAGGGAATGGCGTACATGGGGGTAATCTCCTGGCTGCAGCATCCCAGAGAACCTCCCTTCCTAGAAGTATTGCTTCTATGGCCAGTGTTCTTCAAAATAATGTTTTTTTTTTCTCCTTCTCTGTGTAGCGGATGGCATGGAAAACCCTTCTGCGAGGAAATAAATTCTACCTGTCACAGTGGCTTTCACTTGGCAGTGTTGAATTTCCTTCCATGCTGCTGTTGTGTTTCTCTTTTCTCCTCCTCTCCTCCCTCCCACACACACTCTTCTTTACTGTACATCCTTAGCTTTCAGAGCAATAATTGCAACTGAGCTAAGAAAACCCTAACGTGTTTTTAACAATGGCTTTGGTTCCTTTCTCTGCAGTATTCTCTGAGGCTGCACCCTGTTTGAAAACCTGAAGGTGTTTCCATCACTTTTTTTTTTTTTCCATTTAGATCTATTTTTGGAGAAAATTTCCTGGAAATTCAGTATTTGGATGAGAAGTGGGAATATGAAGTTGTCTGGTGCCACTGAATATGCAGGACACGCAGGCTGGACCTGCCTGTTGAGACTCTCAGCATCCCTTCTAGGTCTCTCTCTTGCAGGAGGTTGCTGGTGAGACACAGGGATTTTGGATCACTTTTGTAGGAAGTTGGAGGTGAAAAGTCACAGAAGTCTGAGACAGCCTAGAGGAAGACCATTGTGTCTAACCTGAGCACCTTCTGTGATGCAATGACTGGCTTGGTAGATGAGGGGAGAGCAGTGGACATTGTCTACCTGGACTTCAGTAAGGCCTTTGAGAATTTATCCCGTAAGATACTCACAGACATGCTGTTGGTGTATGGGCTGGGTGAGCAGACGGTGGGGTGGGTTGAAAACTGACTAAATGACTGGGTCCAGAGAGTGGAGGTCAGTGGCACACAGTCTAGTTGGAGAGCAGTAACGAGCAGCGTACCCTGGGGGCTGATACTGGATCCAGTCCTACTTAACATCTTTATTCATAACCTGGATGATGGGGCAGCACATACCTCAGCAAGTTTGCAGCTGACACCAAACTGGGAGGAGTGACCAATATGCCAGAGGGTCGTGCTGTTGTCCAGAGGGACCTTGTCAGGCTGGAGAAATGAGCTGACCTCCTGAAGTTCAACAAGGAGAGGTGCAAAGTCCTGCACTTGGGGAGGAACAACCCCAGGCACTAGTATTTGATGAGGGCTACGCAGCTGGAATGCAGCTTGGCAGAAAAGACCATGGGCGTCTTCATGGACACCAAATTGGCCATGAGGCAGCAATGTGCCCTTGAGGCAGAGAAGGCCAATGATGTCCAGGTCTGCATTAGGCAAGGTATTGCCAGCAGGTTGAGGGAGGTCATCCTTCCCCTCTGTTCAGCACAGGTGAGGCCACATCTGGAGTGCTGTGTCCAGTGCTGGGCTCCCCAGCACAAGGGAGACATGGACAGAGAGTCCAGTGAAGAGCCACAAAGGTGGTGAAGGGAATGGAGCATCTTTCATGAGGACAGGCTGGGAGAGCTGGGACTGTTCAGCCTGGAGAAGGCTCAGGGGAACCTTACCAATGTATATAAGTACTTGAAGGGGGGGTGCAAGGAGGATGGCGCCTGTCTCTTTTCTGTGGTGCCCAGAGACAGGACAAGAGATGGTGGGCACAAACTGAAACACAGGAGGCTCCCTCTGAGCATCAGGAAACACTTCTTCACTGTAAGGATGACTGAGCACTGGTTCCCCAGGAAGGCTGGGGAGTCTCTATCCTTGGTGGTATTCAAAACCCACCTGGACACAGACCTGGGCAACCTGGTTTGGGTAGCCCTGCGTGAGCAGAGGGGTTGGACCAGATGACTTCCAGAGATCCCTCCAATCTCAGCCACTCTGTGATTGTTTGCGGAAGGCCCAGGACCTCTTGCCCATGTGATTCTCACTTGCCTGTAACTGAAGGCCTGAAGAGAGCTGGAGATTTGGTGAGTATGTGGGTCACCCCGGTTTGTCTGGGGGCGTCGGGCTGTGAGTTACTCTGTGTAACAGGGGGCCACAGACCCTTGCCCAAAGGCAACTTTGGCAGCTGGGAATCTAAACGCCCTGTGCACGCTCTTGAAGACTGTCTTCCTGCAATGCTCGACACCCTCCCAGGGAAGCCTCAGGTCACCGCCATCCTGGGAGGGCTGAGGACCAAACTCCCTGGACTGTGTCTGAAACCTGACAGCATGTGTCCCGGGGAGACACTGCTGTGCCCCCAGACCCCACCATCCTGCGCAGCCCCCTCTTGTGCATGGCCTATCTGGTCCTGACTTGCTTCTCTGAGATGCTCCTTGTAGCCCACCCTAGATCCTCCTAGGATGAGCTGTGCTTTAATTCTAGGTCTTTCTCAAGAGAACGTGCAGCGGATGGGCCAGGCTGCGGAGAGGAGGGCTAGAGGTCGGGAATCACCAGGACCAGCATGGCCGGGAGCCATTTCTGGGGAGGTCGGAACTGCTGCAGCAATGGGCTGAGCTCTGCCCAAGCTCTCGCCTGGGCAAAACGGGACCTGGGACAGCATGAGGAGCAGCTCTTTGCCATCTTTGCCAGGCTGGATTGTATCTCACAGACCCTTTGCAAAGTGAGGCCTGGTGCTGCGCGTGTTGTTGTTGGCAGATCTGCCCGTTCCCTGCTTCTCAGGTGCCATCGCCTGCTCTCCCTGCTCTGCCTTCCTGTGCAGACCACTGATGCAGAAACAACAGGGTGAGGACCAAGGTGGCAGAGCACAGCTGTCGGGAAGGCTGCTGGGTGGACTTTTTGCCTTTCTGCCTTGCAGCTTGGGGAGCAAGCGTCCTACTTGCAATGGGAGCACGAGCACAGTGATGCTTGTGCCAGCGCACCGTGTCCTGGGGCAAACAGGAGAGTGGAGTCCAGCAGCCTGTCTGGGGCTTCTGGTCCGGCTGATGGCCTAAAGCTGACCAGCAAACCGACACTGGCTGCTGCCCGTCCCACGCTCAGCAGCTGAGTCTTGGTAAAGGGTGCAAAATGGCTCGTTTCGGGGGAGTAGGTTGGGAAGCAATGGAAGGGAAGAGGCCACGCCAGGCGGGCGGCTGTGGTTGTTTTGGTACATGAGGGCTGCCCTCCCCTTGAGACTGACCCTTCTGTGCATCGCCTTGGGCTTCCTACGGCTGCTAGCAGCAGCAGCGCCAGGGCTGCTGCCATGGCTTCACATCCTTCATGGTGGAGACCGGTCCGAGTCCTTGGAGAAGCCTTCAGAGCCACACCAGTGTCACTCTCCTGGTAGCTGAGCCAGCTCGGAGCCAGGTGGGGTGTGTACATGAAGGAAAAAATACTCTGGGAACAACCTGGGAAACGGAGAAGCCACCACCAACTAGACCTCTACAGTGTTGGGTGACCTTTCTTCTCCCTCAAGCAGTCCTGCTCAGAGGGAAGTGGGGGACCCTTGGTGTTGAGATACGGCGCGCAGACACTCAGCAGCACGCGTGCTGTGTGTCAGAAGCTGCATGCATGGGTGTGTGTGACGGGGAAATGAGGCAGCTCTGCCACTGCCTGTTCCTAAACCAGTTCCAGTTCCACCTGGCTGCTTACCCAGTCCGTGGAGAGGAGGGCACCATGCCTCCTGCCTGTGGATGTGGGGATATTTCCCTCCCCTCCCCCTGCAACCAGACACTTGCACAGCAAAGCTTGCAGCAAGGCAGGCGTCACTTGCACTCCATCAGACGTGGGTGTCTATAAAAAGCCTCTCTGGGATTGCGATTGGGTGGGTTGGCTGTGCCACGTGGTCCCTCGTAAGGCCTGTGTTGCTGAGCAAGTGGCATTCCACTTATTTTTGGCACTAATAGTCTTTAGTTAATACATAAATTCAGCTTAAATTCTGGATGGAAAATAAATCCAAAGCGGAGGCTCTGCTAATAAGACGGCAGACACTTTGGGGAGCTGGGACGCCTGTCAGTGGAGCGGTCGCGGCTGCTGAGATCTGAGAGCAGCAACATGCACAGGCACAAGGTCCTTAAAAGTTGCCGTGAGTTATCGGACTGAATTACAGAAGCGCTGGACAGATGGCCGAGGTGAGCTCTAACTTCAGCTGCTGGAGCTGAACTCGTTACAGCAAATGCCCCGGTGAGATCCCCGGGCTCATGCTGGTGTGGTGAGAAAAGGAAGGAGTCAGAGCATCAGTTTAGGTCTGACCACTGCAAAACACCCTCCTCTCTGACAGTCTGCTGGAAGGTGAGGCTGGTCCGAGGTTCTGTGTTCTGCTTCTTTCTTGCTGACCAGCAATGCGCCCTTGCGGCCCAGAAGGCCAACCGCATCCTGGGCTGCATCAAGAGGAGCGTGGCCAGCAGGTCGAGGGAGGTGATTCTCCCCCTCTACTCTGCCCTGGTGAGACCCCACCTGGAGTACTGTGTCCAGTTCTGGAGCCCCCAACCTCAGAAGGATATGGACCAGTTGGAGAGGGTCCAGAGGAGGCCATGAAGATGATAAGAGGGCTGGAGCACCTCTCCTACGAGGACAGGCTGAGAGAGCTGGGGCTGTTCAGCCTGGAGAAGAGGAGGCTCCGGGCAGACCTTAGAGCAGCTCCCAGTGCCCAAAGGGGGCTGCAGGAAAGATGGGGAGAGACTGTTCAGCAGGGCTTGGTGTGATAGGATGAGGGTAATGGTTTTAAAATAGAGGGAGGTAGATTTAGATGAGATATTAGAATTTTTTTTTTTACACTGAGGGTGGTGGAGCACTGTCCCAGGTTGCCCAGAGAGGTGGTGGATGCCCCATCCCTGGAAACATTCCAGGCCGAGCTGGATGGGGCTCTGAGCAACCTGATCTGGTTGGAGATGTCCCTGCTCCTGGCAGGGGGGGTTGGACTGGCTGGGCTTTAAAGGTCCCTTCCAACCCAAACCATTCTGTGAGTCTGTGATTCTGTGACCCACTGCAAGTGGCCCCAGGATACTTCCCCGCATCCCAGTTCATCCCAGGGAGCCTTCACTCCAGATTTGGGGATGCTGAGGGCTCCATCCGAGTTGCTCTGTCCTTCCAGCAGCGGATGTGCCTGGGAGCCTGGATGGGGGAACCCGGCCATGGTGGCCAAGCCACGGAGGGTGTGGGACCTCGGAGCTCTGACCTTAGGCTGGAACCCTTCCTCCATGGGTTGGTGGTGGCACCTGCAGGAGTGGGGGGGCAGATCCCAGCAGCCTGTCAGAGGGTTTTGTGGCAGCGTGCTCCCCAGCGCTGTGCTGTGGGGCTCTGTGAGGGGAGCAGAGTGAAAGGTCCCCAAGCCTGAATTCACCATGCATGTGATGGCTTTGAGGGCTGAGGCCTGAGAGGTGACCCATTTCCACCTGACCCGGTGGCTTGCTCACCCTGGTGCTTGGCACTGATGCTCGCCACACGTATGCAGGGGTCTGCCTATGGCTCCGGCTCTGGAGCCCAGTGGGACAAAGCCCAACGCGTGTTCTTTGCTGGAGCCGTGCTGGAGCCATTTTGTGCCTGTGAGCCAGACAGGGATGGCAGGCCAGGAGGGATGTACTCACTCCTGTGTCCAGCTGCTTTCTGAGCTCCTCCCCACTTTTATCTGTCTGCTGTGAGATGAAATCCAAAATATGTTGGATGTTTTTTGAGAAATGCCCTGTCCTTGTGAAGAAGCAGCTTTCTAGGGGGGTGCTGAGCTGGGAACGAAAGCCACTGGTAGTTTGCCGGCATGTCCCACTCCTGCCCTTCCCCGCCCTGTCCCTCCCCTCAGAGCTGGGGGTGCGGGACGTGTGCTGCTGGAAAGGGAAGATGTCCCAGGGGCCGGGCTACAAACCCCGTGGCTAAGGACCGGCTCAGGTCCTGCTTGCCACCTCCTGACGGGGTCCTCATTGGGTTTTCATGAATTTGAGCTCTTTGCAGAGTTGAAAAGGGATTGGCGGTTAACCAGGGTTTAGAAGGACATTGCCTTGTCCCAGTCTCTCCTGCTGGCCTGCCTCACCTTGTGCACAAGGGCAACCCCTGCGTGCTCAACATATTAACCCCTTGTCAGGCAGCAGGCAAATTTTAAAGTCATTTAAGCCTCAGACTGACCTTTCTGGGGAAGTTCAGGTCTCAGCTGCAGTCAGGACTGATGGCACAGCACTGGCCTCATCAAGTGGGGAGAGTCTGAGGTCATCTCCTTCCCCAGGCTCCTTGCTGTGGATTTCCACTGGACCCTGCTTCTTCCTCTGCAGTTTGCATCCAAAAGAGTGACACGGAAAGGCTCAGTCCTGTCGTTTTTGTGGGCACTGATTTGCAATCATGTTGTTTTCCCGTGTTCCTGCTGCAGGGGAGCGGAGACCCGTTCTGGAGCCCCCTGGGGCTGTATTTGTGGCAGTAGGGAAAGCCCTGGCCAGTGTTACCCGTGGGTATCCCTGATTCGCAACGTGAGGTGGTCAGGTCTCGGCTACAGCCTGTGTGCAAGATGGAACAACCTTGTGGCTTTGTGGGGGAGCTGTAGGTGGGCACAGCTGTTCCTCTCCTCTCCGATCCCCCACATCTGTGTTCTCATCTGGGACCTGCCTTGGGGACACAGCACGCTGCAGGGGAAGCTGCAGTGTAAGGTGATGCGGGGGCGGCCCTGGGATGCTCCCCTCTTGGAGCAGGGGTGCTGGGGAAGTAAGTGTGCGTCTGCTCGTGTGTTTGTGCCAGAGGCTTCCTTTGGAGACAGAAATAATCTGTGCTGGAGATTGGGGGGGATGGGGGGAAGAAATCCCAGCATCTTCCTACCCAATTGCCTGCAAATAACCTTTTGGGATTGGTCGTTGCTAAGCACAGGGCTGGCCAATGAGTAAAGAGTGGTCCAGGCATGGGCCGGGACAACCTGGCTGGGACTTGTAGTCAGGTTTGTCCCTGTGTCCAGAGTGGACACACGATGGCAAGGCAGAGCAGCCACGGGAAGGAGCGATTTGCGTGCAGTGGTGAGTTCCGGCTGCCTGAGGCAGGGCTGCATCCATTTGGCTCAGCCTGGCCAGGGGCTGCATCCCTTAGCTTCTTGCTCCCCCTGCCACTCTTGCTGTCCTTCTGACCCCCTTGTCCTTCAATCGCCTCTGTCCACTGGCCCCGCGTCCCTTGAGCCCTTGTTTTCATGCTGCCTGCGCTGGCTGGGGAAGCCGTGTCCTCTCCGCCTCTCTGTCTGCACCATGGAGGGGTGAGTTGGTTCTGAACAGGAAAAGCCTGTCTCAAGAAAACAGCAGTTTTAGTAAGACAGAAGAAGAAGTATACGTAGTGAGTAAATCTTACCTCCCTTCAGATGCTGGGCAACCCGCGCTTGTGCATCATCACACAGACCCTGGATAGATTTCTCCCATGGTGCAGAGCAGATCCCATCCATGGAGCAAAGCTCTCCCTTTTGGTCATCTGAGCCATTATAGAATTTTCTTACAAGAAAAGAGCTCTCTTCCCAAGGGATGTCCTCAGTAAGGCTCCTGGCTGCACCGTTCAGTAAGGGTGAGGCCACTCAGGTGCCGTAGCTGTGGGGCGGTGGGGGCTGCCCACGGGCGGCTCTGTTGCCATGAGCTGCCTGAGCTTTGCTGATGGCCAAGGCATTTGTGCAGCCCAGCACAGCCTGAAGACCACCTGGGCACACTCAGGTTATAGAGGCATCACCAGTTCCTTGCTGCACAGCGGTCTCCTGGTCAGGATCAATATGCTCCTGCTGCTGAAGCGCTCCCGAAATGTGAGGTGCCTTCCTCCAAATATCACTGGTCACTTCGTTGGTGCAGCTGGGTGCTCCAGACTCCAGCCCAGTGTGATGCTGTGCTTGCCCATCACTAAAGCTGAGGGTCCCTACGTACCTTGGGGTCATCCTGGCCTCAGACTTGGCATGTGCTTTCACCTCCAGCAGAGCCCCTGAGCTCCCAAACCTTCCTGCGCTAGTGAGTGAGAAAGGGAGTTAGTCTGGCATCTTCTCTGTTCTCATCAAACTGGTTGTGCAGTCACCAAAACTTGGGCTGTGGCTGTGAATCTCTGTTTCCTGGGGTCACAGGGATGACTGCCAGTACAGCGATGCGTTTCAGGCTGGTTTTTGGTGCTGTTCCGCTGTCCGTGGAGAAGGTGTGCTCCCATGGTCCTGCCAGAGACAGTGAGGGAGGAGGCTGTAGCAGCAGTCTGGGGGAGGGAGTGATTTGGAGACGAATGAAGGGTTTGGGGATTATTTTTGAGTGATTAGAGCATAGGGGGCTGGAGCCATCTCTCATCACCTCCCTTATAAGCAATATCAGGTCTTCTTGGTGGAGCAGCCTGTCCTGCTCCTTGCTCCTTTCCCGGGTGGAAGGGATGAGCCCCCAGATCTGCCTGCAGATGCCGCATTGCGTGAGGGAGCCAGCGCATGGAAACCCCGAGACAGTCGGGTTGCTTTCAGCCTCCTGGGCGAGACACAGTGGGGGACTGGGAGCAGGTGGGTGCAGGTGTGTGGGTCTGGAAGATGTCAAGAGGAGCAATTTTGGCTCCCAAAGCAAGGGAGCACGTGGCTGGGATGGGGTAGGAGATGAGCAAGGGGAGGGGGAAACTCCTGACATGGTTGGGAGAGAGCAGAGGAGGCTGATGCCGTGGCAGTCTCCGTGGTGGCCTCACTCCCAGCTTGTGATGGGTTCAGTTTGGCTACGAAATCAGGGCAGGGGCACAGGGATGCAGCGAGAGACCTATCTGCAGGCAGGGCCAGTCCTGCTCTGCCTTCACCCTGCCTGTGGTCCCTGCTCCATGGGGCTGCACTAATCCCCGCTAGGCAAAGCTGGGAGGGAGCTGTGCTTTGATGGCGACAAGGAACGATTTAGAGGGAATTAGAAGGGATTTATGATGGTGGAGGGAATCACAGTAAGCGTGGCTGGCCTGGCTCGAGTCAGGGGCAGTGGGCTGTACAGAGGGGCTTGCTGGCTGGGCAGACACTTGAGGTGTTGCTACGATGGTGATGGGGCTGTCCACAAGAGCTTCTCCTAAAGCCTCCATTCACAGAGCTGTGGGACTGCATGCGAATCTCTTTCCTTGTAGAAGTTTTATGGTGACTGAAATAAGCCTGAGAATACGAATGAGCAAAGCTCATCCCACCAGGAGACGAGTGAAAATGTCCCAGCATTTATTCGGTATCTTTCCTGTGTGCCTGAAATCCACCCCCCAAGCTTGAGCATGTCCAGGTCCCAGTTCTGCACTCTTTTGGATTAGCAACAAGAACCCCCAAGATTTCCTTGTCTGCAGATCTGACCCAAGGTTTCTCCCAGTTAAAGCTTGCTTACAGTTGTTAGACCAATGCTTTGAGGGCATTCACCATCAGCAGCTCAGAATCTGTTGTTCCAAGGTTTTGTTGTGCAGCATCGTCCCTCCTGCCTCCTCAATGCTGGCTGAGCGTGACGAGGCAGCGTGTGAGATGAACAGGATGCAGTCCACCATGCTGGGACCTCCGGGGTCTCACAGACATTGTCTGTTCCTCTTGACTTGCCTGGACAGGAGGCCAAGGTTGATGGACAGAGATGGTGCTGATCCTGACCGCTCTGATTGCTAACGATTATGGAGGACATCCCAGGTCGGTCCTTGGCTGTCACTGCCAGCTGTGTCTCTGCACCAGCAGCTGAGGTGAGTCATTGGAGCAGTTTTGCTTCATGGCTCCAAGGATGCCAGGACGCGGCAGTGTCTGGCAAAACTGGCAGGCTTCTCCAGAGGATCCAAGGACCTGGAGGGTGGGCAGGAGGTTGATGGCTTCTCCAGCTGCCCTCAGCCTGCTGCAAAGAGGCTGCTTTCACCTTCCAGGAGAAAACAACTCCTGACCTGTCGGCAAGATGCTTCTCAGCTCCCTGTGGGGTCTGGCAGAACTCGCCTGCTCAGAAATCACAGGGCTTGTTGGTCTTGGCGGGCAGGGGTTTGGGATGCAGCTGGACTGTACAGGGGGCTTGCACCTCAGCTGTGTAACGCAGAGGCAGAAGCCGTGGGGTGGGTGTCCCATGGCCCAGCTGCTGGGCAGCGGTGCGCTGTCATAGTTTCCCTTGCACAAGGCTAGAAACTTGCCATCAGGTGGGAACCGTCTCATTGCTGCTGTTCCCAGGGGCTCTGCAGGGAGAGCTGTGGCAAGGTGCTTGCTGGAGTGCTTCCGAGAGGCCATCCCGTGCTCTGCTCTCAGCGCTGGGTATGTCTCTGCTCTGTGTCCTGATGCTTTTCAGGCAGGAGGAGGTTGCAAGACAGAGGGAAGAGGACAGGGGCAGCACATGTGAGGAAGCAGCAGAGAGAGTGGCTGGTTTTGGATAGGGTAGAGTTAATTTTTTTCATAACAGCTACTATGGGGTTATGTTTTGGATTTGTGCTGGAAACAGTGTTGACAACAGAGGAATGTTTTTATTATTGCTGAGCAGTGCTTACCTTACACAGGGTCAAAGCCTTTTCTGCTTCTCACCCCACCAGCAAGGAGGCTGGGGGTGCACAAGAAGTTGGGAGGGGACACAGCTGGGACAGCTGGCTGAAGCGATATCCCATACCGTATGGCATTGTGTTCAGCATATAAAGCTGGGGGAAGAAGAAGGAAGTGAGGGATGTTCAGAGTAATGGTGTTTGTTTTCCCAAGTAACCATAACGTGTGATGGAGCCCCGCTTTCCTGGAGATGGCTGAACACCTGCCCACCGACGGGAAGCAGTGAATGAATTCCTTGTTTTGCTTTGCTTGCCTGCACGGCTTTTGCTTTACCTATTAAACTGTTTTTATCTCAACCCATGAATTTTCTCATTTTTACCTTTCTAATTCTCTCCCCCATCCCACCAGGGAGGAGTGAGCGAGCAGCTGTGTGGTGCTTAAGTGCTGGCTGGTGTTAAACAACAGAGGAGTGTAGGAGAGCTGGTGGAGATGTGGTGGGGGAAAAAAACGTGTGAACCCTTTGATTATTTCGTTTACGATAATGATTTCCCCTGATTCCACGGAAGGGTCAGCCAGGCAGTCTGAGTCTCGGAGTGGCTCACCTCCAGGTCATGAAGCAAAGGCTCCCTTGGAGGAAGGGCTGAAACCAGTGCAGTCCTAATGTGCTTTTGCTTCCCCATGCAGGCTCCACCGAAGACTTGTGTCCAGCTCAGACAGCCTCTGACAAAGCTCCAAGGTGGCAGAGCAATTTGTCAGTGGCCTTGTCAGATGCTGAGGCTCTGTTCCACTGAGTGAGGGTTTTAGGCTGCGACATGCATTCAGATACCCACTTAACTGCCAGCTCCAGCCAGCTGTGTTTTCCTGCTCTTGGAGGATAGGGTGAGGAATGGACTGACCAAAAATAATTTTTGTTGGATTTACTTATTTTTTTTAATGCTTTATTTGATGGAGATAATACAAATAAGGCAGGAATTGGGCTGCTCAGATAGGCAGTTCTTGTTTCTCTTGCACGCTGTGTTGTGTGTCTGTGGTTCGTAGTGCTGTGGGACGGTGGGGAAAACCTGGCTCTCCTGTCCCACTGGATACTAGACATCTCCTGCCATGGCTCGTCTCAAAATCCCTCAGCTGCATTGCTGTGAGATTGTTCTCTGGCACAGATACCGATTTGCAGCCTGTGTCCATGCTGTTGAATGCAACCACTGAAAGAGGGTGGCTACCTCTTGAGACGGGTTCTTCGTCATGCCAGCTCTTGAACTGTGACCAGGAGTTGTTTTGTCCCAGATGAAACAGTGTCAAGGAGTCAACAGCATGAGAGTACAGATGCTTATTTTATCCTTGTGCAGTTTAATATGCTGGTACTGCTGTATCTTGGTGTCTTCAAGAGACCCCCGTGGTGCTCAGTGATGTAAATACTGAGCCTTAGGACTTGGATGAACATTTCTTTTGTGGTCACGCTTTGCTGTCCTGTGGTGCTGGTAACCCAGCAAAACCCCCAAGCCCCAAAGGTAGTCTTTTGGGAAGGCAGGGGCAGCCCAGAGTGGGACGAATGTCTCAGAAGCAACATTTGTCAAACTGTGCTCTTCTAATCCTGTCACAGGACATGATGGGTGCTGGGAAGCAGCAACAGCCTCTCCCAGCAGAAGTCTTCCAGGCTTCCTGGGAGAGGTGTGGGAAGGCTGTGGAAACCTCAAACTGGGACTGCTTGCTACCCTTGATGGCACAGGGCTGCAGAAGGTCCAGAAGCCGTGGCAGGTGAAGGTACATGGAAGGGTTTTCATGTGATGGCTTCTCCATGGTGAGGGCCTTCAGAATCCTTCCCTTCCTGAGAGAGGGACCAAGCTCTGCCAACGGGCTCTGCAGGAGTGGTTTGCTGTGCCCAAGACAGAGCAGGGGCCTGAAGTTGACTTTGGTGCTATATGAACTGCCCCGGGGCAGGAGCTGGCTCTCCATTGTGCGCAGCGTGCTCTTTGGAGCTCACAACTGGAACATACTGTCCTAGAAAACAATGCGCGTTAGTCCCAGAGTCTCCAAGGCCCTCGCTCCTGCGTAGTGACATC
>JAAGAY010022349.1:0-16111 GCA_011801015.1 Ardeotis arabs
CGCTGATCCGACCCTGCACTTTTGCTCACATTAAGCTAAGATAAACTGCTCCTGAGCTGCGCCTAAAGCCAGGACTGGGATGCGAGCAGCAGGCGGTAGCGATCGCGCTCCAAAATGGTCCAGATCAGAGAACACCTCTCCGATGGTTACGGGGAGGAAGGAGACCCCCCCTCCACCCTCCCTCTCTGTGCCTTTGCAGCTCATCACAGCCACCGAGGTTTTTTTTTTTTAAAAGTCACCAGTGAAGTCCGACGCGAGTGGATGCCCCCGGGTGATGGAGGGGAGGGGCAGCGCGGGGCTGAGGTGGGGGAGAAACACCCACCAAATCCACCAAATCCCCCCAAATCCGGCTGTTCCCCTCTCCCACCCCCAGGAGGTGGTGGAGGGGGGGGAGAACACACCAAGCTGCTCGCTGCCTGCGCCCTGCCTGGCTTCTCCGGGAGGAGGGTGCTCCAGGGCTGCCAACCACTTCAAGCAAATCCCGCCGAAATCCGTAATTATCCAAAGGTGGGAACAAAGTTCTCTAATTTTTTTTTTTTTAATTTTTATTTATATTTGTATATTTTTCCCACCACGAGTCAGCTTGGCTTGGCTAAAAGTTTTGTTGCTGCTATTCACCAACATTATTTTCTCACAGGATGCATGACTTGTCCGTGCCTAAGTGTACCTGCGTACACAGAGACATATCACACACACACACACACACACGAAGTGATGATATCTTAATGAAATATATAGCGCGGCGCAAATATCCTGAAATCAGGTTCGAGTGTTATTAATTTGAATTAGATCCTCTCAGATCCAGAAGACACCGCCGATAAATCAAGTGCGGGCTGGCAGTTCCTTAAAGAGCTAAACTGAATTCAGATGCATACGATAAAAAGAAAGGAAAAGAAAAAAGTGAATGCTAATTACTGACTCGCTCAATTTCCAGTCACCCACATTTTATAGGAGAAAAAGAAAAAAAAAAATCAACAAACAACTGACCAGTTGTCAAAATAAATTAATCCCGTTCCAAACGCCTCACGTATTGTTCGTACATTCCCAGATTACAAAACGAGAGGGATGAACCGGAGATTAAGAGAAGGGGCAGCCGAACCCGCAGTAGGCAGGAGCGCCGTCGATGTTGGATCATTAAACCAGATATCTGCAGCTACCCCAAAAACCAAACCCTCAGACTGTGTGATGATGCTCAAGGGCTTTGAGAAGATGTTGGTCTCGTCGGATAATCCCTATTCGTAATTTTGCAGGCTGTTCTTGCAGCCCTCAATCTCCCAGTTTCTCCAGCTCTGAAATGCCTCAGCAGGGTTTGCATCGGAGCGATAAACTGCTCTGATGTTGGGCATAACACCCAAGCTTATTCCATGTTATTTTAACGTGGGATGTGGGGTGGTATTTTTTTTTTTTTTTTAATTTTTGGACACCAGACATAAACATCTAGCGATCAGCTAAACCCTTCTGAGATGGATTTTAACCTTAATCCAGGAGATGATTTCCTGCCCTGCTCTGAACTGAGACCAGGCGCGCAGCTTCTTTAGGAGATGGAAATAATCACAGCCCGTAGATCCTGCCTTTGCTGGGGTGGTGCTGGCCCAGCCCCTTCACAGTCACCATCCCCACGCGCAGCCCGCGCCTCCCTCTATTTTAAACTTTTTCAACCACGATCCCCCCGACCCGATCAGTATAAACCCAAACAGACACAAAATATCCTCACAAATCCCAGCTCTCTCCTTGCGTAAGGCACCAGCGCCGCAGCTCGGAGATGGTTTTAAGGGCGGTTCTCTAGGTGCAGGTTTTCTCCCTTTTCCTCAAGTTTTCCTGCACGGAAATACAGAGATGGGGGCAGCTGGGAGGTCCTGATGCAAACCTGCCTGAGCAATGACATGGGTGATGCCGGCTGCCTCCTCCTCCTCAGTGGCTTTCCCTTTGTCCACCCATTGTGGTGGAGATACCTCCTCCATGGAGATGACTCCATGTCCCCTCCATAACGGCGTGGGGCTATAGGGCCAGCTGGCGGGGCAAACCTTAAAAAAGGGGCTGTGCAGGGAGAGACCCTCCACCCTGAAACCCAAGGGACACTGAGGGACACAGGCCCCCGAGGACCTCGGCCTTCTCCTGCCATTGCGGCTTGGTGGGCACCTGGTGACATGGGCTGGTGGGACAACTCACAGCCTTATTTTATTTCATTGTGTTTGCTTTTTTTTCCTCAGTGCAGCACAAGGGTGAGGAATGGGGAGCACGTTTTCTTGCCCGCCTGGAAAGAGGAAAATTGGGGGACAGCAGCAAAAATTATAGGCTTCCACGAAAACGTGTCAGAGGCTGGTGAAGGGAGAGGTTTAACACCTCTAGAAACACATCAGCTGCTCTGAGGCTTTTACTTCAGGTCCTTCATAGCCAGGGCTCCAATATTTTCCCTGAGGCGTGGAACCCTTCCTACATTCGGGATTTAACATCCCCCAGATGAGACGGGCCCGCTTGCAGCCGAGCCTGGGGAGAGCATCCTTCCCCACAGCCCTGCTCCGCTGCAAGCTCGGGGCTCCCTGAGGGCACTGGCTGCTTCTCACACATGGATCTCTGGGGTGCAGAAGCTGCCCTCGCCTTGGGAAAAAATTGGGAGGATGCAAAAAAAAAAAAAAAAAAAAACCCCAACACACCAAACAACAACAAAAAATGCCTGAGTGGAATTATTTTCTGTAGTCACCTGGGGTGGTAGAACATAGGACGGACTGGAATAATTTTTCTGAGAGGGGAAAGTCCCATGTGGCCCCAAGATGCTGCTGGATGCTTTTGCTCGATACAGGTGTCCCTCTAAACTAAGATTTAGGGAGCAAACCTTTTTTTTTTTTTTTTTCTCCCCATACGGAGGAGAGGGCACAGAGGAGAGGAAGAAAGGGTCAGGGAACAACTCTTCCCCCACCCTCTGATGAGGTATTTGGGAAGAAACCTTTTGAATCAACATTCCCAAAGTTTTCAAGTTCCTCTGTGGAAAATCCATGTAGGGATAGATGAGCCAAAAGCAAGGGAAAAGATTGTCTGGCTTTAATTTATCTACCCCTGGGCATTTCTAACAAGCAGATCGTGGTAATATTTAATCTCGTGCGAGTCCCTGCACGTTAAAAGTGAATCTCCCTCATATGTTTTTGTTAATTTTGTCATTTATAAAGGCGCTCCTGATGGTCTAGAGCTGCTCAGCTCCCATCAACCATGTATGTATGTACGTTTGTTGTAAAACAGCATCCCCAGGACCCAAACCGACCTCTCACGATGAGCGGAGAGGAGCAAGCAGCACGTCAGTGGGCGAGCATCTTCTATCCGCTCTCCTGTGCCAAGAGATGTAGGTGATTTTCCTCCTTTTCTGGGACAGATGCTGAAGTTCGGCCACATCTCTTGGCTCAGTTGGCAGTGATTAAAATTCGCCGCTCACTTTTGTTTGTAGTTGGTTGTTTACTTTGTTGAATTTTTAAAAACTTGTTAGAATGCAATTGAACACAGATTCAACAGTATTTAGGCTTGAAAAATGAAGATGCATTAGAAAGATGCCTATTATGCTTCAGAATTATTAATTGACATTTTTATGATGAATAATTAATCATTTGAATAATTTTCGTATCTCTGATCTGAACACATATTTGCATATCTAATGTCTGATTTTAAATGTGGTTTCTTTAGTTGCATTCTCCCAGGACAAAGACATGAAGTAAGTAACATCCTCACGCAAAACTTTTTTTTTTTCCTTTGCAGTTGTAAAAGTATGTTTATTGAAATGTAAGTTTCTATCTAGTTATGAAGCTGTTAATAATCTATGCGTGGCATATATGCATTAATAAGACTGTAGATCTTTTGGATCGGAGCACGTTGAGGCCTCATTTTCTTAAACACAGTGGTAAGATCTGCAATACATACACGTTGCTTAAAACCGTGTGGGGTTAAGCTAGGAAACCATAAAGAAATATCTCAGATATGCGGTGTTGCCTTCTCGTTTATACGATGCTTAGCGAGAAGACCGAAGGTTGTTTCATTTTGAGGCCTTTAAAATATCAAGAACTTAATATAAATTTTCACTGTGTCCTCCCAGTGAGATAGCATCGTTATTTTCTTGTTATATTTTAATACCCCTAAATTATAGTCCTCAAGAACCTCCCGATAAAGGAAGGAGGCAGGCTGCAGATCGGTTGTAAGTTGGTCAGCAAATAGGTGCAAGTAATGGTGCTTGTTGTGCAACCCCGCTCGGCGTCGGGCTGGTAGGAGCCCAGCTCGGCCGTATGGGGAACAGAAAGGAGGAAGGGGCAGCCGGACAAAACCAAAACCAGAAAGGTATTAAAAAAAAAAAAAAATTAAAAAAATAAAGCAATTAAAGGAGTAGCCTCTGCTTCATCACCACAGGTTAATTATTACAGTAGCACTGCCCAACTGGGACCCAAGGAGTTGCCTCCACTCGTGCCAGGGCTGAATTAGATTTATTAAGAAATGAAGGCTTTCAAGAATTTTTATTTAAATTCTTGCCATTTAAGTGTACAGAGGACATTTAGCATACGGGGGGCTCAAATATTCTGAATGTAGGTTGTTGTCATACTGAGGAACCACGACGATAGATGCTCTAGAAATACCTTAAATTGATGCAGTACTATTTCTGTTTAACAGATGAAAGAAATGACACCAAAATGGAGGCACAGATACATGGTGGAGTTTAAACTTGCTTAGTGCCATTTTCATAGGGAGGACAGTACATGTAAGATGTAAAATTAAAATAAAAACTTGTAATCTCTATTTTTTTTTTCCTGTGCCAGGTAGTAAAAAATATGCCCCAAAGATACTTTTTTATTTTACGGTGGAAGTATATTCTATAGAGTATGGTAATCTAGTGGGCAATATCTGACAGACAGATACTGCATAAAGAAACTGTGAAATGTAGTTCTCAGAACAGGCTGAAGTTAGATCGAATAGGATGTTTAGCAGTTGCATATGCTCAGTGATAACAGAATATTTTTTTTCTTTTTCTTTTTATTTTTTTCCTGGGAGGGGTGAATTTGTAATAGCAAGAGCGGTAAACTTGAGCAACGCTTGCAGCACAGAAGGCCCAGCTCTGAGCCTGGTCTCTGGATGTGCCACCACTTTGGCCTTCGGGGTGGTGGCAACGGCATCAAGCTCTCTGCAAAGGGACGGGGTGGGAACTGGGGTGAAACCTCTGCTTTCTAGTTCTAAAAGCAGGAGAGAAAATAAACTCTTCCAAGAGGCACCCACACTAAGGTAGAGATCCCTTTTTGGGGTTGGGGTAACCCCTCGCCGCAGGCAGCAGGAGCAGTGGCAGTGCCAGGGTGACAGCATCCAGTGCTGAGAACGTCGGCCAAAGCCCCTCCAATGTCCTTGTGCCTTTGTGAGGCTGATGGACAACTTTGTGGTGGATTTATTAGCAAGGAAAATTGTGAATTTTTTGTTTTGTTTTGTTTTAACCAGGCTGAAAGATTAATATAAACAATATAATTACAGAGTAGCCCTTGTTCTACCTGTTTGCAACTAGATCAAATTTACTTTTCTCTGGCTTCCCCAGTGTCTCACAATTTTTTCCCACAGACTACTAATTAAGCTAATAGAGGTGAAGGTACCTGAAGGGAATCTGGGTGAAAAGCTGACATTTTGATGGCCATCCAAAAATTTCAGAGTCAATCGATTGCCCCAACTAGATCTCATCACCACCATGGGGAAAACATTTTCTTCCCTCTGTAACTTCAGGAGATGATCTATTTTAAAATCTACAGAAGCACAAGGATGACAAAGATATTTAGAAGAGCCCAAGTTATTTGAAACAATTAGATACTGTAGTATAGTTTTAAAAGAAATTCCATGTGTACAGAATTGCCTGATATCTGGAAAATTGCTGCCATTCTGCGAGTGGTTGCTGACTGCATTAGATACCTAGAGAAGCAGAGGAACACGTCCCACCGACCATTGCACACCTAAACCGCAGATTTACCCATGAACTGGCAGACGTCCCCTTCAGCAGGGGTGGCATCAGACCTGCCAGGTCTTCTGTTTGCTTCCCTCCGACTATCAGCATTGTCTCCAGCTCATCTGTGGAGGGAGGCTTGGCCAACTGGCCCCTTTCCAAGCCTGAATCTTAGACTCTGGGTTATTAGAGCTGTCAAAAACAGGAGAGCGTTTTTTTTTTCCTTGCCATGAAAGTTTTCTCCAGGTCCTCACTCCCCAGTTTATGTTTTAAAAATGTTTCTTGGGAAATTGCCTGACACCTCTCCAGGTCATTTGCTCTGTGGCATTCCAGGTCAGCATCACATTAAAGGTACTGGCATTTGAACAAGTCGTTTCCCATACAGATGATGTTGGGTGCATGTAGACTCCTACCAGTGCTTCTTACTATATCGCTTAAAACTTGCTCCAGGCAGCATCTAAACTATTTTAAACCTTAACCATCCTTTTTTTTTAACACACATCAGCTATCCTGTTTCAAATCTCTGACAAGGATGTGAAAACCGCAGTGTCAGAACAACTGCTGCTCTCTTCTTGGATTCTGACAAGCAACCTTCAACCTGAAACCCTCTAAAAATGGCTATTTTTATCTTTTATTTTAAGTTCAGAAGTGAGTATATTGACTGCATTCCTTTCCCTGTTCTGACAGGTTGGAAACGGGTGCAAAAAATGGATAAGGCAGAATATGGCAATACTGTTTGATGTTCACCCAGGGGGTCCACCTGTCAATGGTCCCATCTGCCAATGGACCTACCACAAGGAGGTTATGAACAGCTGTGATTTCCCAAATTCTGGGCTAGGGAAGAGGTAAAATGATCCTCAGAATAATTTTGGCAGCCTGGGTTGGGTTGCTGTGAGCATTGATGTCCTGGGTTCCCAGGAGTCAAAGATTGCAACTCAGGGTCCCTGTCTCCTGTGCCATGATTTGACTGAGCCATGTATCCACAAGTAGAGGCATTTCAGGACACGGTTTAGTAGGCGTGGTGGTGTTAGGTTGATGGTTGGACTTGATGATCTTGGAGGTCTTTTCCAACCTTAAAGATTCTATGATTTGCATGGATCCAGCACACTGCACATATTAGGAGAGCGATATTTATAATTTTACATGTGGCATGGGCAGCAGATGCTGCCGAAGCCAGCAGAGATGCAAAGGGGCCCACTATGCTCCCAGAAGATACTAAGATAAGAGGAGCAGGGAATGGGACATTTCAACCATTGCACTCAGTGCTGGGGTGGCTGGTCCTGGGTGGAGAGGTTTGACTTGGTGGCAGTCATCCTCCTACCTATCACTGGCCTTTGCAGGAGCATAAACTGAACATTGCTGCCCAAAGGGTGAAAGCAAAACCAATAAGGGTTTGCTAGGCAGGTTGCTTTGATGGCTGTGGGAGCTGGTGGGGAGGTTCAGGGCAGCAACGTCAACCCTGCATGACTTTACAGCTCATCCATGCCAACAACTCTGCTGGCATGGCTCTCTACGTGCAAGACCTAGGGCAGAAGTGGTGGAGCCCAGGCAAAAGAAAACAAATCCAACGGCAGCACAGCCTTAGCTATCTGCTGTTGGGCCAGGTGGGAGCCTGGTTTAGCTCCTGTGCCACCACCCACCCACTAGCTGTGCCTGGCAGCGGTGTCTTTGCCTATGCCAAAGCCTGCCTGGTGGTGGCACTCATTTTGGGGAGGATAGGAGCTATCCGTGATGCCTGTGTCCGGAATTTGGGGACTAGCATTTCAGAGGTAAGAATCAAGGTGTGAAAAGCCACAGCTGATATTTAGCGTTGGAAAGTGGACATGGTGAGAGGTGGGAGCAGCAGAGAAAGCGGTGCTGATCTACACACAAGGAAGGTAAGTTCTGCCTCGTGGTGAGCTGGGTGAAATATAGAGCAGAGACTGAAAACACTGCAAATATTTGTTCTCGTTGTCAGATGTTTCTATAAAATCGGTTACAGAATCACCGCTGAAGTTACTGAGCATTTAAATAAGCAGAGAGTGAGAAAAGCTAAGTCTAATTATATGTTTCATGCCATTTACAGAGGTTTCTAGGGGATTTTCTTTTAATAAAAGTGCAGTGCATCAAAAAGAATAAATCCTACAATTTTGTTATTTACAAATCAGCTGCTTCTGCCTCGAGCTGACAGACTTATCCTCCATCTTACACCCTTCCTTTCACCCCAAAATGCACTCAGCACATTGACATTTCTACAAATACTCTTCAAGTATCTACATACTATTTTATGCTCCTTATGTTGGTAAGCAAAAAGATCAGAAGAAAATCATCACAGAGGCATAAAAAAAGAGAAAGGTACAGCGAAAAACCCCGCAGTGTTGGAAAATGTGCAACATAGATGTTTTCAGGATGAAGAGAACAAGTGCCTTCCACATCCCTGCCCACCAATTCCTAAAGATTTCAAATCGGAAGCCTGGCTGGAGAAATGATGTAATCAATTAATTAAAAGTGATTTACTAACATAAAATATAAGGCCTTTTCAATGATTAATTTTTATCTCCTTCACATTGTTTTCACTGCCACAACCGCTCTGCCCCTTTCTGACTCCAGACTATTCAGCAGTTGACTTTCACGTTTGGAGCATTGCACATCAATCCCCAGGACCAAAACATGCCACTAATATTTTCTCTGCTGTGTAATCTATCGATGCGGCACCTCACCCTGCAGCTCTCATCCGCGCTTCAGAGAGGAGCGAGTCGCACCCCATCAGGGCCATAACTTGCTCATTCATGAGGATACCTTCCATTTAGAGGTGAAGGAAAAAAAATGAGGAAACCAAGAGGCCACGTTTGTTCTTGGCCAACTTGCCTGCTGTCATGACATAGGAGCACGTCAACTGCTTTGGTAATTAAAATACACACGCAAAGGATACCAGAAAAACAAAGGAATGAAAAGAACATGGTTTCTCTCAGGCGTGAACGTACCACTCATGCATTATGCAAGCTTCACAGAGGTCTTAGAACTCGCTTTGCAGCAGCCCTACCATTCCAGGATGGGCCTCTTTCCTAAGCAGACACTGCCTGTTGAGCCAAATTGTGTGATCGTTTTGTGATATGGATATATGTGGACTGGGGACTAAATTAAGGACATTAAACTCAATTTCCTTAAGACATGAGCCAGATTTTAATATTGCAGCTGTCCAGAGGTGAAAGGGTAATGAGGACATAAGGAATTCCTGGACGGGAAAGGGACACTTGGCCCAACAGCTCTGTCCCCCTTCAAGTTTATTACAACACACCTCCCCGCATTGTTGATATATCCTCCAGCCCTGTCTGCCTATATAAACATGTCTGGCTATCTCTTCTGTTCGTTAATACTTCGGTTCACTCGGTGGTTTAATTTGACATAATGCCTACTACGCTGTGAATCGGATAGCTCTACATTTTACTGTTTATTCTTAGACCTTTCATTTTTAATTGGCATTATTTTTTTTTTTTTCTTTTAAACTCACCAGATACAACCACTACTTCAGTTTTCATCCTAATTATGGAAATGTTAGTGTTTAGGTCTTTTTTAGCAAAGATTAGGCTCAGCCTTCATTTATATCAAGCATCTTTAACAGCCGGAAACAATGATTGCTTCATATCTTATTCCTATTTGAGTCACTAAAGTTCTTCTTTGGAAAAGGTGATCAAAATTGGAATTATTGGAGAAAATCTATCACATTTCTTATGCAATAACAGTTCTTTTGATTTGGAGGCTATCCTTTGCTGGAGTGTCCACATCACACTTTATTTATACTGAATTGGCATTGATTCAAAATTGATGTTTGACAGATTCAGTACAATTCTTAAGGTGGAGCGGGACTTTTGGTAGTCAAGTATTAACTTCTAATGATCTCCTAAAGTCAAGAAACAGCTTTGAAGGCTGGTGGGAGGAAAAAAGCTCCCAAGAAATCAGTAACGTTGCAAAGATTCCTAACGGCTAGCCGGTCTTCATTTATTAAAATCTATCTCCCTTTAAATTTTCTGCTAGCAAAGTTGAGAGTAAATTAGCATACAGATGCTTCCTCAGAATGCCGACGTTTTAAGAAACCTGGGTTTTTCCCTTCCTCTGAGGCAATTCAAAGGAGAATGTTATTAGAGATCTGAACACAAACATGGGGGAAGAAACGCAAGTCACAAATAAACCTGCGCGATTTTGAAATTTCAAAGACTGGTGAAACAAAAATACTCTGGATGAAACATAAAGTGGGAAGCAGGCAAAGCAGACTGCTGTGATGCAAGATTGAGAAAAGACTCTTAAACTTGCTGTTTACGTGCATTGAAATCTCAGAAGACCAGGATGTTTATAATTATTTCTGATATCTAGCTACGCTCTCTTGGTTAGCAAAGCAACTCATCTTTACGATGAATAAAAAGTTTGATTTTTTTTTTTTTAATGTATGTGTTTTTAAAAGATTTCTCCCCTGAAAAAAGAGGCACTGCCAGCAGAGATTGTTTAGGGGAAGAAATTCTATACCCTGTTGAGAAACACTGAGGTTTTATTCAGGAACTAAGATGGCAGCGCTGGGTGGACAGGGAACTTTGAGAAATTTGGAAACAGAAGAACAATAAGAAATATCTTGGCTTCAGGCAGGTGAAGAAACAGTTATGACAGAGGAAAATATGGACATGTAGCTGGTGAAAAAAAATTTCAGTATAGAGTATCTAAGAGACACAGAAAACTTCAGCTTTATATCCAGGATCCACAGTGATTAAGAAAACCCTCTAAAAGTCTCAAAAAAAAAGTTACCTTTGAATTTGGAGGATTGAATCCAGTCTTAGCAGGGAGCTGGTGATCCAAAGAAGAATTGAAAATGTCACTTTGGGCCTGGACAGGATTGCTCCAGGCAATGAGGGATGTAAAAAAATTTCTTGTGGTGTATATTGGATTGTAAACACTCCTAGCTTGAATCCTTGGGTGTTTTTCATTCCTAGTCTAAAGGTACTGTTTTGCAAAAGCTAAGTTAGTGTAGTGATTGCTCTTTTGTGAGGGTCCTTCCATAAAGACAAAGAGAATAATTGGCAGAAAAAAAATGTATAATGACAGGCTGAAATTTTAATCTTTGTACAGTTCTTATCAATGTTCATGAGGCCAAATTTTTTTTTTAAAGTTTTTTTTACTTTTAAAAAAGGTATTCAGTTAAACAACCTTGGTTGCTGGAGTGGATCCATTCAGCCCTGTTTAGCATTTTTTTTTAAATTTAATTTCCTTTGTTCATCAAAATTTATTGGAGGACATATCCTTCTGTCAGATGAAGGACCTAACCATTGGACTGCAGAGTCCTGTTTTTGTTTTCTTTGCCCCTCTGCCACCTTCCTTTCATGGACCTGGTCCCTAGGGAATATAAAAAAAAAAAAATCCCACTGGGACTGAGGTCAAGGGTCCCAGTAAGTGTCTGCACTTTTCTCCAGATCCCTAAAACCCCTCCAAGTTTTAGGAGACCCAGTTCCATTTTCAAGGAGCACACTGAAAGTGAATGCAAACTGTGTTCCTCAGTAAGAAGACACTCTCGTAAATGGAATTTAGAAGTCATCTTTTTGGTGCTTCTGAAAAAGCATCAGGAGGGTTTTCAAGGTCCTCCCACACAGACCTGAGCCGTGGCAGCACAGAAACGAGCATCACAGCTTTTGTCCTGTTCCCTGGTCTGTCAGTTACACCAAGCTTTTCTGGACAGGTCCGTCACCCTTGTGGCAGGAGGAGACTGGCAGTGCTTCAAAACAACATGGGGCTTGGGTTCAAGGGAAATAAGATTAGCTTTGTTATCTGACCCTTACAATAAAAGCACAAGGTAGCCATACCGGCAATAAAAGGTCTAACCCAAACACTTGTCCATTAAATTGGGAAGAAAAAAGGTTGGTTTGTTGTTTTTTTGTTGGTTTTTTTTTTTTTTTTTTTAAATTTTGAAAGACTTTTTAAATCTCCTCTAAACTCATCTCCTTAATTAAAAAGCTCAAAGCATGCTCTTGTCTATTCCTTCCCTTTTCCCAGAATTCCAGTCCCTCCCTGAGCTCTTCCCTTCTCTCCAAGCAGCATCTAGGTCTCCCTCTCCGCCTCACGTAGCACCCTCCACCATTTCTTTCCATCCCTCTGCCCACGTGGATCATATTTCCACATTTTTCACCACATAAAAAAAACCCAAACCAAACCAAAAAACATTTACTTCGCTCCATCAGCTCTGTGCTCTGGCTCCGACAGCAGTGCGTTCCCGGCGGTGCTGATGCTGGTGATCTGGATCTTGCATTTATAGCTGGTGTTGGACAATCGCTGCTGGAGCCCCTGTGACTTTTCTGTCCCTGACACATTTGGATACTTTACCTTTGATATTCTGATTTCATTCTTTCGCATAGATTAGAGACAAGACAAGCTCCTAACCTGACCAGAGCACTCTCCTGCATGGGCCGCCAATCTCTAAGTCGTTGGGTGAATGCTGGTTTCAGACCGTTATCAGTTCATTAAAGTTTGTTATCGTTTACGCTGTGGCTCTGTACCTTGCTGCTGATCTCCAGTGTAGGATCTTATCAAACATTCTTTTGAAAGTCTAGGCATATTGTATACCATCCAGAGTATTTTTCTTGTCTACCTTGGCAGGGATATCTTTGAAGAATTCCAACAAGTTATTTGAGCAAGATTTCCTGCTCACAAATCCACATTCATTAACTCTACTCAAATTAGGATTTTCAGTGTGTTTCGTCGCTAAATCCTGCAAAACCATTCCTATTCTATTTTTCATAGCTATGAATTGTGTTATGTTAATTTGTTTATATTACAATTTTCAAAAGTATTTTATATTTATGTATTCCTCTGCATATGCATGCGTACACAAAAGTGCGTATATGTAACGGAGATTATATTGAAGTATGCGGGGCTTTAAAGCTGAATATGTTAAAACAGTTAATGCAGTATAAAATGCAAAGGATAGAGTTAGGGACAGATCTTTGGCTGGAGTAAATGAATTTGACTTTGAATACATTTTGCTAACTTAAATGGTGTTAACTTGATTTATGTGAGCTGAGGAGTTAACCCTTATGCTCTGCACTTGCTTTGCTTCGGTACCAAGAGATCAAGATGACTGTTGGGATGCTTCTTAACATTTCTGATTTATTACAGATCTCTATCCACATTTCTTAGGGATTTCTTTGGCTCAAGAAGTGTATTTTTATTCGCTGCTGCAAAAATAATTCTTAATGTTTTATTAATTTATATGTATTATATAATATTTTGTTCCAGATTAGTAATTTCTTATGTTTTATAGTTCCATTATTTGACTATTTTAGGATGTTTACTATCCTTCCCAGATCTCTGCTCATATCTGTAGATCTTTATTACAATGACAAACCTGGCAATTTCTGGTAAATACCATAAGTGATTAATATTAGAGTCATGCTTATTTGATTGTAGTATGGGAAAGCTAACATTTCACACAGGAAATAGTCCCTCCTCTTGAACTGAAACTTGAAAAATTCAAGATCAAAACAAATTAAATTTGTATAGTCCAGTTCTTACTGGACCTGTTTAACTGGTGCTGTAGTTTGGGTGCCATGGTCCTCCATACACAGGGCTCTCTGCTGAAGTGTGACGATGCTTTGCATGAATGATAGTCAGATTTAGAAATCACAGAGAGGAAGCAGCAGTGGAGCATTGTGGTTATGGTTTCAAACAGACACATTTTTTTCATGGAAAAGCAAAATCTTATTTTTTTTCCAAGTTCATTATTTTTTTTTAATGAAAACTGGGTTTTGTCCTGAAAGATGATTAGGTTTCATGAAAGTAATTAATCTGTTTTTAATCAATGAGAAAGCAAGTCTGATAGGCAAGCTTTTGACCAATCTGGGACCACCCTTTTCTCACCTGTGGCAGAAACATGAGATGGCAATTGGATTTAAGAGAGCTGAGCTTTCTATACAGCCAGGGGAAGAGCTAGGCAAAACGACATTTATTTAAGCCAGGAAGCTTTCTGGGGACACCACAGGCTCTGCACACATTACTCAGCAGCCTGGGAACATGCCAAACCCTGTGGAGGCCTCCACTCCACAAGGGTCAGACATCTTTCTTTCCATGGCAGAGAAGAAGTCTGCAGCATTGTACAAAGCACAACATCAGCCGCTGGTGCTGGCTGTCATGTAAGTTGGTGATGAAAGCATGCGTCCAGCCCATGGGAAACCCCAGTCAACTCTAACATTCATCAGGAGACCTAAAACGTGAAGATCTCAGCTTCAACAAACTTCAGTGGTTGCTGCTCACTCCTCTTGCTGAGACTCTTATCTTGGGAGAGAACTGGATTTTAAGTACCTGCTCCCAGGTATGTTGATTATATCACAGTGATAAAATAGATAATATATGGAACTGGAGACCAGTCTTCTGGTCATGGGACCACATGAGGTCAATTCCATTTATAAACTGCTAAGCCCTTGGTCTGGTGTGCCAGGAACAAAAATATCTAAATGAGAAACTATATTTGTAAGTCCTGAAAGATGAGGTTCTATCTTTGAAGTCCAGTCAGAAGAATTGAACTGGACCACTTTTGTTTGTATTTATTTTTAATCAAAATAACTACAAAACACTCCCTACTAAATCATATTTGCTTTCCCGGATTCACTGCTTTCCCAGTATCAGATTGCCACTATCATGTGTTACTGGCACATTTCCTCCCCACCATTGGTTGTATCGATTCTTTTATTGTTAGTAAAATTTTCTCTTTGAATGAATAATAAGAGCATATTTGGGTTTTCTTAATTGTTCTTTTGACCCGAGTCTGAATCTCCCAAGCTTTTCTTGATAAGAATGTTTTCTATTGATTTATCCTTCGAATCTATGAGGATCTTTATGATAGTGAGGTTTGAATTCCCTATCATTAACTTTAAAAGTTATATTGCAATTAAATTCTATAATTAAAATTAATTTTATAACAGTATACATGCTTATCTCTAAGTATGGGGCTCAGCATAGCTACTGGCTGCTCAGCGGACTAATAGCATTGCCACAACTAACAAACTTCGTTAGCTTCCTTGTAGTTATCATGCTAATCGATACCTGAATAATTAAATTCCTCCATTATCAAATTCTAGTCTTCTTTATCAGCTTTTCTCCCACCAGTGATTTTGTTGTCTTAATCTGGTTTCTTCTCTGAAAGTCTATAGCAACCTTGGAGCTTCACCAGATAATCTTTTTTTTCCTTCTCTGTTAAGTTCTCTAACCCAAATTATTTAATGCCAAAATCTGAAGTCTTTAAAGAAGGTTCCACTGAATGGGAGTTTGATCAAGTGGTATTTTGTTTTGTTTTAATACAGACTACTAATTTTATCTTGTCTCGCTCTTGAGTGAAATCCTATACATGTATTTGAGATTGCAGTTAATTTTCTTGATTCATTTTCTTATTGATTTTCTTTCCAACTATTTCCATCCAAAGGATCTAATAATTATTAGAGATGAGGCAAGAACCAAATGCCTGCATCCATACCCCCTCTGAGCTTTATGGCTCGTGCTCATCTTTAATTAACGTGAGTAAGGAAGTTTCCCAGACTAACGTCAAATTCTTTAACATTACGTTCTTACCTTCCATTTTTCTGTTGCATTTTGACAGTTTTGGTCAAGGGTGGCTTCTTGAGAAAAGCATTGCACATCATGAAGCTTCATGCTCTCCTTAAACCAGATAACAAATGACTTGAGTAAAGAGGAGGAGGAAGGATTCCTGCTCCCTTTTATGCCCCTTCAAATGCAGTGAGGCCAAATCACTCCAACTGCTTTCATCTGTTCATTACTCTGTAAATGCAACACTTTCAGAAAAAAATTCACTGTTGAATTAAGGGGAAAAGTGGGACACAAAACAAATGGGGGTGATAATGAATTGAAGTGATGATCTCAGGAGCTCATAGTGCTTCAGAAGCATTAATTAATTAAACCTTCCTAGATCCCAGTGAGGTAGGTATTATGGCCCATGTTTCCATCCCGGCTGCGGTGTGCTATTTCTGTATCTCAATATCATTTTGTTAATGTGTATTCTGATGAGCGGACTGAAACGGTGTCTGACTAGTAGAGATGACTGTGCATATATTTAAGCTGTGACTATTTTGCATGATGAGCCTTCATATGGAAACAACTCTCTCTCTTTTTTTTTTTTTTTTTTTTTTTTTTTTTTTTTTTAAA
>JAAGAY010022437.1:0-19361 GCA_011801015.1 Ardeotis arabs
AGGTGGAATACGCTCTGGCGAAGATAAAATCTCACCTCTGGGTTTATTTTTGTTGCTGCGGCGGGTGGGTTGGGTGTCGCTGCCAGCTGGGCCCTTCCCAAACCCAACTGCAGCTCCTCGGCTAAAAGCTGTGTTACGGGAACGCCCCGGCTCGCTCCCAGCTCCGAGGTCTGGCCCTGTAGATGTGCTGGGGGAGCGGTGGGGCTTCCCTGTGCTGGTGCTGCAGACCCCGGCGGGTGCCCCAGCCCCGCGCCCCTCTGAATGCCCAGGGCCAGTGGGGAAGGAGCCTCCGCATGGCCCGGCCTGGGTGCCAAACCAGCGTCACCCTGACAGAGGGACAGTACCGGCCCCGGCTGCCACTGGGCTCCGTGTGTCCCAGCTCCTGCTGGGAGAGGAGCAGCTCTCGGAGAGACATCTGAAATTGGGGATGGCAACGCTGGAGGGACATGAAGCTGGTGCCATCGTATCCGTATGGCATCTCCAGAGCAGAGCCCAGCCTGGGACAGCTCAGCTGGGCTTCGTGCATGAGGAGGACAAGGGTACGGCATGACCTGAGCTGCCACAGGGGCATGAGGGCTTGGGAGTGGGATGGTCCCAGGGACCTCCATCTTGACGTGGGCAGTGCCTGGCGACGGTGCAGCCTGCGCAGCGCGGTGGCAGCTTTAGCATCCCGATGCCGTGGGTGGCTCCCAGTCAGGAGCTGGGAGCTGCTTCGCTAGAAGGACCCTGGGGTTGCGATTCGAGCAGTGTCCTGCCTTGCCCAGAGCTTGTGGGAGCAGAAGCCACCTTATGAGGGCAAGGCTGTGAGAGGAGCAGCCAGGCATCCATGGGAGTGGCTGAGGGGAGGATGGTGTGGGAAAACAAGAAAAGTTATGTGGCTGGGGGATGCTGTTTGTCCGGCATGGACAAACCTGTGCTGGGAGACCTGGAGCACCTGGACCCGGTGGCACAGTTTGGTGCCACAGCCATGGCTTGAGGGCTGAGCCCTGGAACCTGGAGATGGGCTGTGTCTCCAGAGTGATCCTGTCACGCAGGGGTAGCTGGAACTGCCTCGAAAGTAAAGCCAAGTCTTGCAAGCCCAAACTGGGAGCAGCTGCTGACCACACACAAGTCTGCGTGGAAGGGCCAGGGGACCAGGTAATGAAGATGGGCAGTTGGCAGCCTGTTCCTGCCTCAGATTCTCACACTGGGACAAAAATACCTGCAAATTGGGTGACATGCCTCCAAATACTCCTCGAGGCAGATGCCTGCCACAGTCCCCTTTCAGCTGTGGGGGCTGCTTTTGCTGTTACCATGACTGACAGCTGTCACTCATTTCAGATGAGGCTTTGTGAGGTGCCAGTCAAAGTCCAGGTCCCTTCTTGCCACGTGCTCAGGTTGTGTGCCAGGGACTCGAGCCACCCAACACCTCCCCAGCCCCCAAGGAGAAACGGCCTAATTTTGGTTGGGCTTTAAGACTGAGCTCAACCGTTGTACATATCTGCACATCGTCTGCTGTAGGCCTGTCCCTGGGAGGGTGCTGGATGTGGAGAAAGGCAGGTTTATCCTTGGTCGCCCCAAAACTCTGCACAGAGCCTGGGTTTGTCCTTTGGGAACCCTCTCCCTCAGAAAGGTGGTCACCCCGTGGTACCCACCGCAGCGGTGCTGGGGACACAAGGCATGACGTGCTGCCGTCTTCCAGGACTCACGGCTGGAGAGGAAGATGTTAGGGCTGAGCAGGGACTCAAAACGCTGGGTGTTTCTCCCGGCCAGGCTCCAGCAATGGTGACAGGCCCATGCAGCAGGTCTGTGGTGTGTGCTGGGCACCTGGGACTCCTGGCAGCTCACACCCGGGGCTTTCTCAGCCCTTTGACCCCCAAAGGTTCAGGTTTGTGATTCATGCAAGTGAAAGATTTTTGTCACTAAATTGGCTGAAACACGTTTCAAATCACGGCTGCCCGAGAGCCTCCTCTGTGCTGGCTCTAACGCTTGGACACACGAAGTCCTTTGTGGTGCGAGACCCCCGAACCCCTCTGCAGCCGTGGTCCCTGCTGCTGGCGCCTGGCGCGTCAGCCGTGCTGGGGACAGAGCCTGGGCGGCACGTGGGACCGACCGCGGGGCTGAGCTGGAAGCCGGCTGTTGCAGGTGGCTCTGGTGCGGCTCAGCACCATCCTGGCACCCCCGAATGGGGCTTTACAAGCAGCACAGTTGTGCCTTGAAGGGAGAGGTCTCCACAGTTCCTCCTCTGCTCCCAGAGCCATCCAGGCACCACCCTGACCGCATCCACCATGTCCATCGCTGGTGTGGTCCTTGGGCCACCCAATGCTCTCAATCCCGTGCTGCTCTTCTTGCTTTTTATTTAGCACTCCCAAACAGCAATGGGAACCCTAATCCCACCCGGTTTACCAAAGCTGGTGCATCCCTGCGTCCCAGGAGAGCCCAGTTGGTGGTCTGGGGTGACAAAAGCAACGTTTGCAATAGAACAGGTCCTCTGGTGACTTCCTCCACCAGCAGCAGACGGGCATCACGCGGTGAGTGCCGACACTGAATCGTGGTTGGGATGTGGTCAGTGTGTGGTCAGGTTATCTCACACACAAGCTAATTCCCTTCACCAAGACAAGAGACTTGGCTGCCTGTGCCAGGTCCATCCTGCCGGGAAAATGCAAGAAGCCCGGCAGCCCTGCCAAGAGCAGCCGCTTAGCCCTGCACGTGGGGAGAGGAGCTGTCTGGAGGGGGAACGGGAGGCAGGAGCACGCGGTGCAGCTCACCCGGAGACGTGGGACCTGCGCAGATCTGCTGCCTGCACCTCCCGCGACCAGAGCTGGGGTGACCTCCTGGTGCAGAAATGAAATGGCAGGGAAATGAGAGACGGCCTTTCAACCCTGAGTCAGGGTGTTTTCCTTTCAGAAGGCGCCAGGAAGATGTTAGTGATAGAGGTGTTCTCAGTTCACAAACACCAGTGACTGCCAGCGGTGACTGGGCTCAAACCCCGTGGAGTCTCCTCACCAGCCTGGCAGCTTCCTTCTGGGTCTCAAAGAGTCATTTTGAGGGCTGCAGACAAAGAAATTCATGTCAAAAGCAGATCAAATAGGTGTGTGTGTACCCTGGCCGCACTTCTCCACAGCAGATTTGTCCACCTGCAGGCAGAGGAATGAGTCATTTGGGTCACTTTTTCAGTTGTGAGCAAACAGCACATGGAGCCCGCAGCACAGCGTGTCCTTGACAGCAAACAGGGCTGGGGCTCGCCGGTGCCGAGGACCCGGGGGGAGCCACTCAGGAGTGGGTGCTCCCATGGGCCAGGCACCCCGCGGCCCTTCCCGCTCCCGCAATGCTCCACGCGCGGGCACCACATCACCCCGAGACCCAGCCTGCAGACAGACACCCCTCCAGGCGGGATTGCCCTTGGAAAATAGAGGGCCAGAACGTTTGTGGCGTGGAGACAGGGTGCTGTCACCTCGCTGGAGCGCAGCCAGGGCAGCGTCGCCTGGGAGAGGGTGCAGGGCGCTGTACGTGGGGCAGGCGCGGGCGTGAGGGGAAGCGGCCTTCTCCATCCTGGAGCGTCGCAGTCCAAGGAGAAGCGACCAGTGCCCGTTCAGCAGGAGGAGGTCAAAGCTAAGGTAACGGTCTAATTGGCTCCGTGGGAGCCCGTGAAGGGAGCGGGCGCGGGCGCAGGAGGGACTGTGTGCGATGCCGTGTGCTGGGGACGCAAGGCAGGTTTGGGAAGACGGTCTCCAGCGAGCTGTTCACCTGGTCCCGTCGGGGCTTACGGGCTCTGCTGCCCTGCAGCTGGCCGTGCCTCCTCCCAGCGCTGTCCTTCTGCCGCCTTGAAGTTTTTACAGGGAAGATTTTGTCAACAAAATTGCAAAGCCGTTACCTCTGACTGGGCTCAGGAATATCTAGGGTAACTGAAGAGGTGTTACCTGTTATGATTTCTGACTGGAACTATTTCTAAATAATAGTACCTCTCCCAGCAAAGCCTGTGTCCTGGCTCCCACCCCTGTATCCACCTTCGTCCACCAGCCAGCCCATGGGGAACTGTTGGATGGTAGATGAGCCCCCGGAAAGATGGTGCTGGGAGAATGGGGGCTCCTGGTCCCTCTCAGCCGGGGCGGCTGGGAGCCCTGCAGCTCCCGCTGGGTTTTGGGGAGGCAGAGAGCTACGGCAGACAGAGGAGCTCCCTTGAAACCAGAGTTTCTTCATGCCATCTGCCCAGACCCAGCGGTGCCACATGCCCTCTCCCTGGGCACAGCCCTGTCCCGCAGCTCTGCCCCGAGCCCTGCCGGGCCTTTGGCACCCAGACGAACTGTTTGCTCAGGGAAAGTGCTGGTGAAACTGGTTCTCCTGCTTTTGCACATTCACCATTCCTCCCAGGAGGCAGGTGGACGCTCGGGACCCCAGGAGGTGGGTGAAGGGCTCTGGTGGATGCGGGACATCTCGTGGCCCCACTCATGGCTGCGAGGTGTATGGCTGCTGTGCAGGAAATGGACACATCTGCCCACATCAAAAGACATGGATGCAGCACAAACACTGCTTTCACGGCGAGCGAAGCGCTGCTGGGTGGCCCTGCTCTGCTCAGCGGTGTCCACAGCACTCTCACCAGCTCCGCCCTGCTTTCCCACCCCCTGGGGCTGTGCCCGTCTCAGGAGCAGGGCTGAGTCTGGTCCTGCCACCCTTGCTAGGACAAGATCCATGGAAGATGGGTGGCTGAGGGCTCCTGCAGCTCCAGAGAACCAGGGCTGCTCTAAGACCCCCTTGGAGGGAACGCAGCTCCTTGAGGGGCCAGATCCCTGAGGTGGGGCCACAGACCATGGGTGGGACCGTGGGGCCATGTGTCTCCATGACGGCACACGTCCCTCCCTGCCTGCCTGTGTTGTCCCGCTCACCACATTCATGAGGGGTCCGTTGCTCTCAGAAGCTGCGGTGGTGCACCTGGAAGCGTTGCAAAGCTTGCATTTGGCGTGTGGCCCCAGCTGCGCCCTGGTTCCCTACTGGGACAAGCTCCAGGCTGGATGCAGACCTGGGGCACTCCCATCCCTTCTTTTGGCAGCCCAGGAGACCCTGCCATGCCCCACGGCCAATCGCTGCTCTGTCAGGTTGGTCCCAGCAAGGTCTGTCCCTCACTGCCCTTGTGCTCGCGTGGACCAGGGCCGTTCCCGGCTGAGCTTCCAGATTTACCAAATCCTGGCAGCAGGTTTGCCACAGGACGGAGCCTGGCGAAGAGACCCAAACTCCTGGGAACGGAGATGGAAACAGCAGCTCAGACACTGCCTGGGACGAGCGGCGGAGCCACCGCAAGCCGAGGGAAATCACAGCTTCCTCCCAGCTGGGAAATCATTACCTGTCCTTCTGGCGTGAGAGGCAATTAAGATATTATCACATAACCTCTGGAACGATTTATTTACTGCAGAAGGACCAGGAAAAGCTGAGTGACGTGTTGCTCGGCCCGGGTTTGGAAGCAGGAGCCGGAGGGTTTGGGTGGCAGTGCTGTGTGTCCCGGGGGGCCCGGGGCCGGCCAGGGTCTCTTGATCCTGCGTGGGGACGGGTGTCCCTTGCTCAGGACAGCCCTGGCCCAGCCGCTGTGCAGTCAGCAGGGGATTTCCAGACTGGGAAGGGAGCAGGCACTCCTTCCCCCCCTTCCAAAGGTTCTGTGTTGTGTGGAGGTGGGAATGCAGGATGGCGGCAACCTCTAGGCTCCGGGCACCCACCCCACCAGCGCACAAGCCAGCGCAAAGGAGATTCCTGTGGGAAGAGGGACTGGCCTGGAGCTCTGAGCCCGGGCCGGCCAGCAGCAGGGCACGGCGAGGGCACCCTGCTTGGTACAAGCTGCAGAGATGTGTCCTGAGACAGAGAGCCCCGGGGACTGCTGCTCCCCGATTTCACCAGGTGGCATTTCAGTGCACGTGGCGGGACCTCCGAAACCACCGTCCCTCGGGCCGCAGGGAAAGGCGGCATGCGGTGAGGGCTCCCCGGCACGCACTTCCCTTCTGGCATCGCTGCGTTGAGCTCAGCTGAGATGAGGCAGCTGGGACCTGAATCTTTCCATCAAGACTGCCCTTGGGACAGCCCTGGCAGCCTCATCCCGGGGAGCTGAATCAGCAGGGAGCAGCTTCGCCGTATCGCCCAGAGAGAGCAGAGCCCCACACCCACCGGCCCTCCCAGGGGTGCCGGGGCTCTGCGGCTGGGTGCGACACCCTGCCTGCAACGCCAAGCCCCGAATGCGTGGGCTCGCGTTCCCACCGGAGCGGTGGGAGGCTGCTGGTGGAGCTGGGGGCTGCGAGGACCTGAGTCCTCCCTGCTCCCCCAGCTCCCCTCGGGGTCCGCGTGTCTGCGGGGATCCTCAGCTCAGGAGCAGCTTGAAGCTGGGTCACACACGGGGAAGGGGTGACCACAGTCCCAACTGGGTCGTGAAGGCATCTTGGCCACCTTGGCTTCTCGTGTCTCCTCTGGCAGAGCTCAGAGAGCGTTGCTGAGATCGATCCCCTGGCAGGACCATCCTTCTCTTCTGGTGTGATTTTCCTTCTCATGGCAATAAAACTTGTTATTAAGGCACCGACCACTCCGTGTGTGATTTCAGGGCTTTGGATGCTGGAAATACCACTCTCACCTCTACTAGACCTTGCAGACTGCTAATGGAGATATTAATATGGTGAGAGCAAAGAGAGAACAGAAACGTGTGAGCGTGTACGTAAAGGACGAGGAAGCAGGGAGACAAGGGTTAAAAGGAGAGGTGTGTGCTAATTGCTGCGGGCTCTACCTGAGATTTCATTCAAATGAGGAGGAGGAAATAACTGGCCGAAGATAAGGTGTCCGAAGATGCAGAACTGAGCCATAAATACACCGGGAAGACAAACAACGGAACAGATATTTAGAGTTTTGCCTAAGGCTGATGAGGTCTGAGATAAAACAACGGAGAGGAAATATTTCCAAGCGGTGTCCACTTCCAAAGGATATAACAGGCAAGTCCAGGCTGGCTTTGCTGGCGGCAGCCGAGGAGCCCAGAGCCACAGCAAGGACTCGCAAGCCAGCTCGGAGTGATCCCACCCGGGCACTCACCTCTGGGTGCTGCTGGGTGCGCGGGTCCGGACATGCCGGCAGGTGAGCTGACCTTACTTACACCTCGTGAAATAAAATCTCCTTCCCCTTTACCCTCATGTTGAGGGTTTTTTTGCAATTTCCCATGTCCTCCTCTGTTTGGTGTGGTGTTTCTTTTGCTCCTCCTGGACCTGACCCTTCCCAGGGCATCGAGCAGGCGTGGGTGCAGGACCTGGAGGACTGTCGCGATCCCATCACGGCTGTGCCAGACTGGTGGGCAACCAGCCCCCCTTTCTTCCAGCCCCTCCTATTTTATCCTAACATAGCTATTCCCAGGGAAAGATCTGCTTATCTGCCAGGATTTCTGAGTTACACAGCCTGGGACAGTGTCAGCCTGGGGACGGCTTTCAGGGCTGATCCCGCAGCTTTCATGGTCTAGTGTTGTTCCCAGCTGGCCGTGTCCAACCACCTTTCTCCTGGGTTTGGGTTTGCAGGAGCCTTCCCCATGATGGTCACCAACAAGAAGCACTTCACCGCCGCCATCGTCGGGGCGCTGGTTGCGCTTTCCATCGTTGCCCTTGTTCTCAGCCTGGTGAAGGTTGAAGATGTCACCCTGCCACCCGCGGTCAAGGTGAGCCCGCAGGAGGGTCCCTGGGCACCACTGCGGAGACCAGTCACTTCGGGCAGGCGCTGAGACAACGGCTTATCCTGGGGGTTCGGAGGTGAAGGGCAGCTCGGCAGCCCTGTAGTAGCTGGGTGGGCATCTCCTTCCCATCTCGAGATGCAGGCAGAAGAAATACAGCCTGGCCACCTGGAAGTCAGGGAGGGAAGCCGCCTCTGAAACTAGCCACCATGCTCTGCGTTTGACGTGTTTCCAGGAGATTACCTTGGGGCAGGCAGGTAGGGCAAAGCCCTGCCCAGCTCCCTCTGCCCTTGCAGGGCACCGCACCGCAGGGCGATGCACCTCCGCGTGGCCTTTGTTCCTGCCAGCTCCCACCAGCCCGTCCTAACCCGCTCACACCACAGCGCAAGCGTCACGGCTCCTCCCCGTCCCTCCTCCGCAGCTGGGCATCCCACCCTGGCTGCTGGAAGAGGGTTGGCAGCATTTCAGGGTGAGGCAGAGGGCTTTATGGGGCAGAGACGTGAAGCTGGGTGCTCAGGGACCGGGGCTGGCGTGGCCCTGCCCAGGCTGGGTGCAGCCTCGGGGGTAGCGGAGAGCACTGCAGGTGGGGAGTTGCTGGCCCCAAGGTGGGGCCAGTGTGGACACAAAAGGTGTGTAACTGAGAAAGAAAATTAAAAAGCATGAGGAAACAACCGAGAAAATGTTTATGTGAGCTGGCGTTGCTGCCCAGACCTCAGGAGAGAGAATGGAAAACTCCCTCGGTTGCTGTGAGACATGCCCGTGCTGAGGCCACACGCCGTCACCGCTCTGCTCTGCCGCGGTGCAGAGCGCTGTGCCCTACAGAGCTGGGTTTGGGGCATCCTCTGGCCCAAGGACTCTGGCAGGGCCACGGTGTGGCCAGCAGAGGCTGCTGCTCCTGCCGCCAGCTTGACGATGTCTTGGTTTTCCTTTCCAGTACGGGATGGTGTTTGATGCAGGCTCATCCCACACCTCTCTGTTTGTCTACGAGTGGGATTCAGACAAGGAGAACGACACCGGTATAGTCAGCCAGACCTTGTCCTGTGATGTCCAGGGTCAGTATCCCCCTGCCGCGCACGCGGTGCTGCCCTGCGTGTTCGTGAGGTGGGTGGGATGACTTGGCCCCCCTCTTGTTGGCCTGCCCAGGCTGGGCAGCTCTGTCCATCGGCTGTCACTGCAGGCAGGGTGGTCCCTGACTCCCAGCTGGCTTCGCTCCGTGGTTGGAGGGCCCTCAGCACCATGGTGCCCACATGCTCTGAAGCACCTTGGTGTTGCTCTGGATTTTTGTTCCTCCACCTCGAGCTGCCCCCAGCTGCCCACGCTGCTGTCCTGGCTGGGGAACATCTCATCCGTAGAGCTGGGGACACTGCTGAAAGGGTGGGAGATGTGGGGAAGCCATAGGGGAGGAATATTGGCATGGGTCAGTCAGGCCTTGGGGGACTAGGGCAGCTGGGAAGAGCACCCTTTGTTGCTAACAGGTGACAGACCTCACCGCCCTGTGCCTTCGTGCTCCCACATCCCTGGCCCCAGCCATTCCCGTCAGCCCGTCCCAGCCTGACTCTCTTCCAGGGCAAGGCATATCGAGCTATGCCAACGATCCCCCGAAAGCCGGTGATTCCCTAAGGGAGTGCCTGGATAAAGCCCTGAAGGTTATTCCTGCTGCAAAACAGCTGGACGTCCCAGCCTATCTCGGAGCAACGGCAGGCATGAGGCTACTGAGGTATGGCTGTGGGGTGTGGGGGTGACAAGGCAGCGACCGAGCTGCTGCTCAGAGGTGTCAGTTGGCACCCTGGGACCCCACAACTCAGGAGGGTGCTGCATGCCCAGTTCCAAGCAAGAGACGCTTCTCAGAGCTCTTTATTCGCTCTTCATTATCCCTTAAGCACAAGGGAGTTGAGATGGCACCAGAGGATGTGCCACCTGCCCAGACGGATGGGTGCTGGCGGGGCAGCGAGGTGAGGTAGGAGGCAACGGGGTGCCGCAGGACCTGCCCTTACCTTTCACCAGCCCCTATTAGCTCTCTTAAGATCTCAACCTTCATTTCACGGTTCTTGGTTTTATGGTTGTAGATAACTAACATTATTTCTGTGCCCTGGCGATCAGATCCCTTCCTGGGAAGGAGCCGGTCACAGCCTGAAGGTTACTCGCTTCAGAGAGAGAGCACACACCAGCGGCCCCGAGGCATTTTCCCCCAGTCAGGGGTCTGCAACCAGGCTGGCACCTTCCCGAAAGACCCCCTCAGGCTCAGCAGCCAGCCCTGGCTTTGGTGCGGTCCGTGGGTGATGCTCAGACCTGGTGTTTGCAGCGCAACCCCCCCTGGCCCCCCGCGCTATTCAGCTAGGTAGTGAAGGGTGGCCTGAAGCAGCACTGGAGGGAAGAGATTGACGTTGCTCCCCAGTTGGTGATGCCAAGTCTAGGCAGCTGGGACTGAGACTGTACGAGCAGCTTTGACAAGTTACGTGGTAGGAAACATCATTCCACCCAAACTGCTTGTTGCAAAAAAACTGGAGTATGTGGAACTGGGTAAAAAAACCAGGCTGTTTCCTCATTTTTTGTCTGCAGTATTGGCGTAGCTGGGTATGTGTCCTGACCTTTGAGTTCTTGTTAGGGAACAGAACAGCTCAGCCGCAGAGCAGGTCCTGGCCGAAGTTGCTAAAACCATGCGAGAGTACCCCGTGGCTTTCAAAGGGGCTCGCGTCCTTACGGGAGAGCAGGAGGGGGCTTACGGCTGGATCACCATCAACTACCTGCTGGAGTCCTTCACTAAGGTGGGAGAAGCATGGAACACCCACTCTTCTTCACTAATACAGTTTTTCTGGTTTTTCTCACGCTTGCTTAGCGCAGAAGGAAAGGTCTGGGTTAACGGCTTTCGGGAATGGCCAAGGGGAAGCAGCCCGCTATCCTCTGGCTGCCCTACAGGGAAAGGGGAGGGAGAAATCGGGAATGGGGGTGTCCCTGTTAAGAGCGAAGGGCACATCTCTGCATCGTGAGCACAGGGGCTCGTGGGGACAGCGAGGTGGGCCGTGCGGCCCAGCGGGGACAGGTTTCTCCTGCTGGGCTTGGTCTCGCTGCCCTGGGATGGTCCAGCTCCAGTTTTGGTTCATCATGCCAGTCTGAAGGGAGCTCGAACCAAACCTCTTTCCTGCCACCCTCTGTCCCAGCCCAGGCACTGCTCAGAGCGGTGCTGGCACCAGTGGGCTCCTGTGCGGGGGGGTTTCTGTCCTGCCCCCTGCGCCAGCCCCCCTGCCGCCCGCTCTGCAGGAGTGGCAGCCCCTCCAAGCCAGGTCCCCACCAGCGCTTGGGGACGGGTGACACGAAGCCGCGTGAGCCCATGCCACGTGGGCACACCTTGACCATCAGACAGTTCCATCTCTGTTTTTTCTGGCTCTGACAAATGGCCAGGCTGGTTGGACAGGGAAGGCAGCGGAGCCTCACATGCAGAAATAATTGGATTGAACAATCGTTTAATTCAGTAACAAAACCCTATTGACTTCAATGGGATGAAAATTTTGCTCAGGGCAAGTAAGCCCAGCCGCGTACTACTCCTCTTCCTCTCCCGTCTCCCCTTGGCAGTACTCCCCCAAAGCACACACGTGGGTTCGTCCAGAGGCGGCCAGCATTTTTGGGGCACTGGACCTTGGAGGAGCATCCACTCAGATCAGCTTTGTGCCTGAAGGTTCAGTGATAAACGGGGACGAAGCCTGCGAGTTCACGCTGTACGGGTACAGCTACAACATCTACACGCACAGCTACCTCTGCTACGGGCAGAACGAGATGCTGAAGCGACTGGCAAAGGAATTAATTGCGGTGAGAGAGGAACGGGGGAGGAACTGGGCTCTGCTCTTATACCAACCACAGGCTTGTTAGTGCATAAACTGGGAACAGGCAGTGCTCTTCCAGAGAGGTGTCGGCAGGGACTGAGCGGGTACAGACTCTGCGGAGCATGGGTGGGCAGAGGTGGAGAGAAGCGTGGGAAGCATCAGAAGGAGCGGCTCAGGAGAGATCTGCCTGCACACAGCTGCCTGCACGGGGCGTGGGAAAGGCAGGAGCGGGCCCTTCTCAGAGGTGCAAGGTGACAGGACAAGAGGCAATGGGTACAAGCTGGAACATGCATGCTCCCGGTGAGGTGCAGGGGGGAAGTTTTTCACTATAAGAATAGTTAAAGATCAGAATAGGGCCCAGAAATGCTGTGGAGTCGCCATCCTTGGAGATATTCTGAACTTGACAGGACGAGGCTCTGAGCACCCTGACCTAGTTGGTCACGCTGTACAGAGGGGTTTGGCTCAGGGACCCCTATAGCTCCCCCCGGACCTCAACTGCTCTGTGACTGCACAGACCTGAGAAAAGTGAACCAGAGATCTTTCTCAGGCCATTTTTTGGAAGGTCAGAGGGGAAGAGGGTCTTCACGGAGCCGCATCTCATCAGGATGGAGCAGCCTTGGTGTGCCAGAAGGGTTTGCTCATGATGTAGTCAAGAAGGTCCCAGGGGTTGTCTCTGGCTGGGGCTGGAGTGAGAGACAGAGCTAGAGCTGGGGTGGAGAGGGCTTTGAGTGCCCCAAACCATGGTCCTGCTGGCCATGGGAGAGACGTGCTGGGCCCCTGAAACTGGTCTGCCTCTGTGCGAGAGGGAAGGGGACAAAGCAGAGCGAGAATTAGTGTTGAGCTCAGGCTGGGACTGCAGATGGCCAACAAGACCAAGATTAAACAGCCAGGAGGGTCTTTCCCTGCTGAGGAGGTGGGAGGTGCCTGCGCCCACGGGTTTTGGGGGAGTGCTGGGTGAATCAGTCTTGCCGCCCCGGCTGGGAGGAGGCTGCAGCCTGCGATTTTGCTGTTCCCAGGAGTCACCCTCCAGCGCACGCGTCGATCACCCTTGCTACCCAAAAGACTACAATGAAACCGTCTCGCTGTCTTCCTTCCGCACCAGCCCCTGCACCAACCGGAGCGACCCCCGCCTGCCCCTCGGCCACAGGAACGTGACCCTGGAGGGCAGGGGCGATGCCAGCGGGTGCCTGGCTGCTGTCAGGAAGCTGTTCAACTTTTCGGCGTGCGGCCAGCGCCAGGACTGCACCTTCGACGGCGTCTACCAGCCCCCGGTCAGCGGGCAGTTCATTGTAAGGCGAATGCCATCCTCCCACCTCCTGGGCAGAGCGTGTCCCACGTCCCTGCGTGCCCCACGTCCCTGCGTGCCCCACAGCGCTGTCACCTCCCCGCAGCAGAATGGGGACAAGGAGCACCCAAATTTCCACTGCCCCAGGGCACACCAGGCACTGCTGTCTGGTTTGCCAGCCAACTCTCCAAGTGAGACCATGTTAGTAAACCAGGTGCTTAGTCAAAAAACAAGTTTTCAGTTAAAAAAAAAAAAAAAAAAAGCCCAGCCGGCAGCCTTCAGGCCTTCAGGCAAGGCTCTGCCTGTGCTCGATGTGCTGCTGTGGCCAGCGGGCACCTCCATCCCCAGCCCATCATCTCTGCTGGGCATGGACAGCCATGCCCCGGGACTGTGCAAGGGTGGGACAAAGCTGGTGAAGGACAATCCCCACCTCCGACCTCGGGGGAGATGGAGGCAGCTGCTGGGGGGTTTCCCCACTGTAACTCAACGACATTCCTGCCTCTTGCCTTTCAGGCCTTCTCTGCCTTCTACTATAACTTCAAGTTCCTCAACCTGACCGAGGGGCAGTCACTGGCCACTGTCAGGGACACCATCGAGCGTTTCTGCACGAGAAGCTGGGAAGACGTACGTTCCCCACGATGGGAAGCCTCACAAGCAAAGGGGTCCTGAGGAGGGGAAAGAGGAGCGGGGACTCTCCCAGGGCAAGGCTCCCTGCTTGCTGAGCTGTGCCCTACACAGCGGAACCGCCCCTCAGCTCTGTGCGGGAGCCGGGACCCCCTGCATGCACCCTTGGGGACCCTCCTTGCTCATGCAACACTGAGAAAGGGGCAGCCAGGGCAGGGGACGGCAGCAAAATCTCCCCTCCAGCAAGGGAGCTGGGGATGGGGGTGGGTCAAATGGGGCTGGATAAGGCCGAGAGGTGTGCCAGGACCACCATGGGGCAGAATGCAGGAGCATGAGGAGGCTGAGCTGGGAGAATCTGGGACAGAGGAGCTCCAGTATGTCTCTCTGTTTCCGTGTTAATCCTCCTCAAAGGAGCTGCCCTGTGGGGGCAGGCCCAAAATACCTGCCTGGTCCAGAAGTCTTTTTCTGGATGCTGGTGGCTGTGGAGCCATTGCTCCTTGTGCAGCAATCATCAGGACATTGTCCCTGCATGGAAATCGCCTGCAAATGACTTCCCTTCTCCCCCAAACATGTCCCCCCTCCAGTTGTCTTCTAGCTACCCTGAAGAGAATCGTGAGCGACTGCCTAAATACTGCGCCAACGCCAACTACATCCTCACACTCCTCCTCGACGCCTACAAGTTCAATGAGACCAGCTGGAACAACATCTTCTTCCAGATGAAGGTAGGGAACAAACCACTGCACCCCGTTTTGTGCTGTGCAGGAGTCGGTGGCCTTGTGCCGTCAGTGTGGCTTTCCTGCAGGGCTAACTCATTGTCCCCTCTCTCCCCGAGCAGGCGGGGAGCGCCAACGTGGGCTGGACGCTGGGCTACATGCTGAACCTCACCAACCTGATCCCGGCAGAGGCTCCGGCACGGATGAAGGGGCACATTCCTTCACTGTGGGCTGCGGCCGTTGCCTTCATCATCCTCACCCTTGCCTTGGGGCTTGCTGCCCTGCTCCTGCTCTTGTGGGTGTAGGATCCTGGCTGCGTTTCGGAGCCTGGCAGACGTGCATCAGTGCTGGAGCACCATCTCTGCTGGGGTTCCTCGTGCTTCTGCCTACAGGACTGGCAGCCTGAGGCTGGTTCAGTGATGCTGAGCATGTTCACCTCTGCAGCAGTGAAGAACTGAGGTCCGGCCTTCCGCAGGACTGGCCCCCAACACATAGAGGGGCACTATGTGAGGTTTCCAGAGGAGCTGCGCTCCTGAGGAGACCTGTTGGGATCAGCCTACGCACCACAGGAACCCCAGCCAGACCTGTCTGCCTCCTTACATCGCTATGCCTGTTACGATCTGGCCTCCATCCCACCGGCTGGCACAAGGAGAGCCAGCCTGGCCGTGGAAGAGTTCCCCGAGTGCACGGCTGCAGGCACTTGGTGCGATGCTGGGTCTGCCCACGGTTGCCAACAGGCAGGCAGGTCCCTGCCGGGTGTGCCCGCGTGAGGGCACGCGAGGCTCTGCAGCACGCCGGCTGGCTCTCCCGAGGGTGTAGCATCTGGGCTTATCCCACGGTCTTGGAGACAGAAGGCAAATCGAGCATTGTCCATGCCTCCCCAGAGCGTCCATCTCATCCCATCTTCCTTTTCTTCTGGGATAAAGGGATCGATGTTCCTGAGTTTTCCTGGAGACCACGCTGTTCCACCAGCAGAAGGCCTGGACACCGTGGGTGTCAGGCTGAGACTCCAGCGGGCTGCGAGCCCTGCCCTGACCCTGCGCACGCAGCTGAGCTGGGTCCTGCCCACCGCTGCGCCCTTGCCTTTGCCTTTGGTTCTGCTCAGTTATTATCTGCCCTGAGGATGATTCATCTCGTTATTCGCCTCCCAGCAGCCAGGAGCTGACCTTTGGTGTCTCTGCAGAAAGGCAGGCGTCGCGCAGCTCTCGTCATCCAAATAAACATTGTAAAAGGCAGCCAAGGGGGAAATGCCTGCTACTTTGCTCCTAAACAGCCAGGATTTTATTGTTTCCGTCTCCCAGGTAAGGGCTGGTGATGATGACAGGGACTCAGGGCAGAGTCAACATCGCTCAGTGCTACCGGAGGTGGCCCTGGAGACCTCGCAGTGTCTGCCAGGACTCAGAGAGCAGGGCACCAGGACAGGCCTTTTCCTTCTGCGAGCCAGGGTGTCCCACCTCACCCATCCACTGGCTGCCAGTGTGTCGTAGCTCAGCCCTACTGGGGACCAGACTACGCAGTCGCTCTCTCACTTCCCTCACCCTCCCAGGGAACAGGGAAGAGGTCATATAAGAAAAACAGCTCGAGGTTTGAGATAAGGACAGGGAGAGATCCTTAAAGTTACCGTTACAGGCAAAACAGACTCAAATTGGGGAAAACTATTTGTTTATTATTAAAACCAAAACATGATAATGAGAAAGAGAACAAGACACCTTCCCCCTGCTCCTCCCTCTTCCTGGGCTTAACCTTAATGTCAATTATCTCTACCACCTTCCCCCCTGAGCGGCACAGGGGGAACAGGGAATGGGGGTTACGGTCAGTCCATCACACGTTGTTTCACGCTGCTGCTTCCTCGTCGGGGGAAGAACTCCTTGCATTCCTCCCCTGCTCCAGTGTGGGGTCCTCCACGGGCTGCAGGGGGATCTCTGCTCCTCCATGGCCATCACCACGGGCTGCAGGGGCACAGCCGGCCTCACCATGGGCTGCACCACGGGCTGCAGGGGAATTCTGGCCGGGAGCCGCATTACTGCTCCCCTTCTTCTGCACTGACCATGGCGTCTGCAGCCGTTCCTCTCACCAGAAATCCTTCACAACAGGCTGGCAGACGCCTCTCAGGATCTTTTTACATCTCATTCCCATCTCATCTCCTCTCCACTTCTCTCAGCCGGGCCGGGCCGAGTCGGGCCCAGTCACCGCCCGGCGGGAGGCCAGAGGGTGAGGGGTGCAAGGCCCACAAGGCTCGCGCCTCCCCTTCTCTGACCCTGCTCAGCTGCTTCACATCTTCTCTACTTTTTTTTTTTTCTGTTTTCCCCTTCTTAAATACGTTATCGCAGAGGCGTTATCAGGGAACATTTGGCTACCAATTGGCTTGGCCCTGGCCAGCAGCAGGTCTGCCCTAGGCCTGGCCCAGTCCACTGAACAAAAGGGAGCAACTTCTAGCAGTTTCCTACAGAAGCCCCCACCTTAGCCCCCCCTCGCTAAATAAAACCAGGACACAGTGGGACTCCCCAAAAATGTAAGGAGGGCCGTGGGAGCTGCCCCTGATATGTCCCAGCAGCATTCCCAAATTGCCCTGAGTGCTGGAAAGGGAGAGCGAGATGTCTGCCTGGCAGACACGGGGTACAGCGACACAGGAGAGGAACCTCGCGCAGGAGAGCAGGGGGCTGCTGCCGTCCCCCACCTCTCAGGGCTTCCCAGTCCCAGTCAGAGCCCGAGTCCCCTCTATCCGGAAACTTCCCCCCACAGCCCCAGGGCCCCTCTGGCTGGCGCTGGCCGTGGGCGGTGCAGACCCGTGCCCTGGGATGGGGCAGGACATGTCTGCCCCACATGGGACACCTGCTGCAGGCTGTAACCGGCCTCATGATGATCCCACTGCTGCCAGACACCCCTTCTCTCTTCTCTGACCCACCATCTCCAGCTGCCCCACATCACTGCGGTCCCCACGCCCCAGCCCTGAGCCCCTGCCCCACACGGCCACGCCCTCCCTCCCAGAGCATCTCCAGCCAGGCGCGAGGGGAAAGGAAAACCAGACAGCACACAGCTACAGGGAGGAATTTTAAAATCCTGTGCTGGTTCCAGCTCACCAGGCCAGGACGCAGATGCCCCACATTACAAGTTCACAGCTCCCGGACACGTTGGGGTGACTCCCCAGCCTGCAGCTCCCCGCACAAGCGCAGCAGCAGGACTAAGTGGCGTTGTCAGCCTCTGGAGCCAGCGCTGCTACAGACTCTCGTAACCGGAGGAGTTTTTCTGGCAGCATATGGCTGTGAGCAGGCAGAAGATGAGGATGAGCATGATGGCCAGTAAAACGGTGGCTGCTACCCAGTTGCTTCTCTGGAGCCCCACAACGCTCTGGGGAGCCTCTGAGGGAATCATGTTGGTGAGGTTGAGCATGTAGCCCAGAGTCCAGCCCACGTCTACGTTGGCAACCTGTGCAGACAGAGAAGGGAGAGGGATGTGAAAGGCTGCAAAGTACCATGCAAGTCAGACAGCTGGAGAAGACCCTTGCTGTCGCACCCCCAGGTCCTGCTCCACAGCCACCATGTCTGTGCACATCTTGGGCTGCAGATACCCCGTCAGTGAGACAAGCTAGGGGAGAGCACAAACGGCCCAGGCCACGTGTCCCAGCAGGTGCCCGTCAGTGCAACTCCAGAGCGTCCCTGGGCACGGGCAGCGGGCCGCGCTGCCCCGATATCCCCTCATCCCCCGCTCAGGCAGGGCAGGGGCACGGGCAAGGTGGGCGCGAGCCTTTTCATGGCACAAAGCGTGGAAGCTGGCAGCTGCCGGGCACTTTCCTACCTGCCGGACGAAGTGGATGTTCAGCCAGGTTGTGTGGTTGAACTTGTAGCCTTGCAGGAGAAGGATAAGGGCATAAGAGCTGGCTGCGCAGGCATCACGGAGGTGGGTCCTGTTCATGGTGGGGAACTCCTCCTGCACCTGCAGAGATGGAAGAGGAAGGGGGAGCTGCCAGCATGGAGCAGCGCTCGCTGCACCCATGCTGTGGGGAAGTGCCCCACAGTGCAGCTGGGAGCAAAGACCTGGCAGTGTCTGGGTTTGGGGAGCAAGGAGAACTCGGGAGGCTGCAGGCTGCCCTCCCAGCTGTCTCCTTGGCCAGAGATCTTTGCGCTCCTCCCAGCTCCCTCCAGCTGCCAAGGATGAGCTGCGGATGAGCCCTCAGGCTGCCCAGCGCCCAGGCGAAACGCGGGCAGGGGCTGCCATCTCCTCGTCAGGATCTCACCTTCTCCCAGCTGCTGGTGCAGAATTGCCGGATGGTGGCACTGACGAAGCTCAGGGACTGCCCTCCAGTCAGGTTCAGAAGGTGAAGGCTGTGATACAGCCCCGAAAAGGCCTGTGGGTGTTTAAGACCAAATGCAGCAGGTTAGTGAAGCACCCAGGCCACTGCCACCCCCCCGTGCATGTCTCCATGCATCGGGCCCATCCCAGCTTCCAGGGCTGGCACTCTTCACACTTTTCTCCTACAGCAGTTTTCCTGGGGTCTTGGCCAGCCTCTGGTGCCCCAAAACCCCACACCCCCACCACGGCCGCGGGGACGGAGGCTCCTTACGAAGAACTGTCCCCGCACGGGCGGCTGATAAACCCCGTTGAACCCGCACGTCCTGTTGGCCCCGCAGCTGAAGTTGAAGAGTTTCTGGACGGCGGTGCTGCACGCCGCTGGGTCCCCCGTCCCCGTCACCGTGAGGACCCGCGCAGGGCTGGGTGTGCTCGGTGCAGGGACACAGGGACTGTTGTAGAGCTCTGCCGTGGTGACGTTCTCCTGGTATCCCCGGGGGTAGCAGGGGTGCGATACCTGCCGGGCAGGTGGGCTGCCCTGGAGAGAGCGGGAGCCGTTAGTGGGGCTTGGCATGGGATGCCAGTGAGACCCTACCCCTGTGCCTAGACATTCCCAAAAAGCAGGATCTAAGCTCTAGGAGGATTTGAGGAGAAGCAGGACCCAGCCTTCGCATGACTAACCTGCCCATGGCTTTTGCCGGTCCCGCTGTCTCAGTCCTCTGCCACACTTGCTGTCTTATTTAGGGGTGTAAAGCCCAAGACCTGATAATCCTACCCAGGAAGTGCCAGATCATGTCCCCGCGTGACTGGACTCCCTGTCCTTTCCTAACTGGAGGTTGCATCTATTGTCCAGTGGAGGACTTGGTGGCATTTTAAACCACTTGTGTTTCAATGAACTGATACCTGGAAATGACCCAGCCAAGGAAACACTTCGTGCCCATGTCTCGGGACATGGAAGAACCTAAGGATACAGCTGGCTT
>JAAGAY010022437.1:19381-29429 GCA_011801015.1 Ardeotis arabs
GGACTGTTGTAGAGCTCTGCCGTGGTGACGTTCTCCTGGTATCCCCGGGGGTAGCAGGGGTGCGATACCTGCCGGGCAGGCGGGCTGCCCTGGAGAGAGCGGGAGCCGTTAGCATTGTTCCGGCACTGAGAGTGGAAAGGAGAGACACAGCCCACAGACACAGTTGCCTCTTCCCACACCCAGACGCAGGATGCTGCTGGCCCCACCACCCTTGTGGTTTTGTCCATGGGGTGCAGAATCATGGGGACAAGCACGGCACAACCACGCTGCGGTCAGGGATCAGCTGCAGTGACAGCCGCACGCCCAAGGCCTTGGGGGTTTGCACCCTCTTCCTTTGTAGGGTCACCAGACTCAGGGGAGAGCCAAGGCTGAGAAGCCATTTAAGCAAAACCAAAACGGATGCTGGTTTCTCTCTGTGACGTGCTCTGGATGTGGTGTTTTGCCTCTTCCAACCAGCAGAAACCAGCGTTGAGCCCTCACCCCGACAGCCAAGCTACGGACATGAGGGTCCCTCATGCACCAGCGACACCTCCCTTCATTCTCCCATGCCCAGCACCTGCTGCTGAAGACCAGCCTGTGCAGATCTCTTCCCATAAAACCAACTTTGGAGATCTGGTGGGCAAGATGGCCCTGGGACAGGGACCCCAGGCACCCACCATCCCGGCAGTGCCCGTCGTCAGGCATCCTGCTTTGGGGTGGCCATCTCCACCTCGGCTCAATCCCAAGGACACCCCTGGGATGGCTCCTGCCATGGTGGCCCTCCTGTACCCACTGTCCTCGCTGGGGTTTGCCCAAAGGCATGGAGCGCACACACCCCGTGGTGCTGCCTGTGCGGCTCAGTGAGATGAGGGCTCAGGCTGCAGCGGAGGAGCACAAGGCTGGCGGCGGTTACCTGGAGCAAGGACGCCATCAGCATCTTCAGGGCTTGCTTTTGCCCGTAGCAGAGGTAGCTGTGGGTGTAAATGGAGTAGTTGGTCCCGTAAAGCCTGAAGAGGGCTCTCGTGCTGCTGTCACCTACGGTGGTCCCAGGAAGGAACGTGATCTGGGTTGAAGCCCCGCCAAGATCCAGAGCTCCAACCACATCCTCTGCCGGCGGGTGGGTCCACTCGCCTGTGAAGGAGTACTGCCCAGCACCAGGAGTTACCCACGGGGACCTGGCACAGGGCAACCACAGGGCCATTGGCTTCTCAGCCCAGACAGCAGCACGGTGGGCAGAAGAGACCCCCTCTGCCCTCTCCCCCAGCCCACACCTTGACGAGGGTCTCCAGCAGGTAGTTGACGGTGATCCAGCCAAAGGAGCCCTCCTCATTCCCCGTCAGGATCCGAGCTCCGCGGAAGTCCACCGGGTACTTGCCAATGGCCTTGGAGACCTCAGCGAAGACCTGCTCAGCCTTGCTGCTGTTCTGCTCCCTGCCCAGGGACGGAGAGAAACACCGCGCGCTGGAGGGGGCAATGGCTGGGGAGCTTCCAGCGCAGCGCTACCAGCAAGAGGCGGCCGTCTTCTGCCAACGAGCGGGGCTGCTCAGGGACAGGGCACACCCCCATCCATCGCTGCCCTGCCTGCGGGCTGCCTCTCCTGCAAGCCGCCAAACCCCTGCGCTGCCGCGCTGGGAGTCTCCCTAAAAATGCCGCCTGCGGGCTCTGCGCGAGCAGCGGGACGGTGAACGCCAGGCTGGCAAGGGAGGTGGATCCACCCCTGGGGCTGCTGCCAGGCTGGGGCGGGAGTGGGCCAGGGGGTTTCCCCGTGGGCACGGCCAGCGGCTCTCTTGGACGCGCCGGTGGACTGCAGACGTGGATGCTCTGCCCTTCACCGTGGCTGCCCGGGCAGCAGCCCCCTGTGCTCTCAGCTCCTTGTGCCCCCCTCAGCCCCCCGACCCAGTGCCGCACACCGGCTGTGACGTAGAAGCCTGTGGTGAGGAAGGGTCGGAGGCGGTCGGCTCCGGGCCGTGCCGGTACCTCAGCAGCCGCATGCCCGCTGTGGCCCCCAGGTAGGTGGGGGTCTCCCGCTGCTGCTCCGCCGGGATGATGTCCATGGCCTTGTCCAGGCAGGGCTTCAGGCTGGCTCCAGCCCCCGCGGGGTCGTCTGCGTAGCTGGAGATGCCGGGTCCTGCAGGAGGGCAGCCCGTGACGGAGCGAGCTCAGTGCCACCCAGGAGGGACAGGGCAGTGGGGGACACGTCCCCTGGCCCAGGGAGCTCTCTGGATCTCCTTGGCAATACCAGATGTCCCAGTCACAGCCCAAAACTTTTGGTATCTGGGTACCGTACAGATACCAAAAAGGCAACTGCTGACCCAAAGAGCAGTTAGGAACTGCATATAAAAAACCAGCGGAAACCCAGTAATGTTTCAGGACTTCTGCAGAGCTTTCAGGAGGCTCTGTGGAACATGAAGCCGCACGTTATGTGAAGAAATGTTGTGGGAAGAGCCAAGGAACTGGTTGCACAAGAGAAGCAGCAAACTCTGCACATCCAGCATCGCAAGCTGCGAGTTGATGCACAACCACTGGCTGCAAAACTGGACTGGCTCCAGGATCCATGCTAACTGGGCGCCAAATTCCTTATCCACCTCTAACCTACTGGATTTCCCAGTTACTGTAGGGCTCCCTAAGGTGCAAACTCTCCCCCTTATTAATCTCCTTTGGCTCTTCCACCAGGCCACCTTCCTTTGGCCCAGCACAGGCTGAAAGACTCAGGTCACCAATGACGCGGTGAGTCTGCGACAGCGACCCAGGAGGCTGGGGGAGAGGGGCGGCCACGTCCCAGCACACTCACCCATCACGGTGCAGGCCTCCACCTGGGAGACGATGCCGGTGCCGTTCTCCTTGTCCGAGGGCCACCGGTAGATGTAGAGAGCTGTGTGCGTGGAGCCGGCATCGAACACCAGCCCGTACTGGGGGAGGCAGAGGGGACACGGGGTCAGAGTACGCTCAGGGGGTTTCTGAGAGCATCTGCTCTTGCTTCTCATGCATGAATGCAAGCAGCACAGGTTTGCACGCCCAACCTCACTTTAGCTGCCCTGCTCTACCTCTAACCCCCCTGATGAGCTACTGAAGGGAGTTACAGCTGAGAAAGGGACGGTGTGCGGGTCAGCGGCGTGATCTGCAGAGCAGGGAAGCATCCAGGCACATCCCAAAGGCTTCAGGCTGCCAAAGCTGCTCCCAGACCCAGCAAATCTCACAAACCCTATTTTTTAACAGTCAGCCAGCAGAAAGCAATAGGAGAGAGATGTAAGCGCAGCAGGTGACCTGGATGTCTGAAAAGAGAAGAGAAAGTGTCTGGGGTTGCAGACGGGGCAGTCCGAGGAGGGCTGCTCTCCTCGCTCCCATCCTCAGCAAGGAGCCAGGACGGCGGTTCAGGAGGGGTGGGGACAAGTCTCTGGCCGTGGGGACGGGTGCGTTTCTGCCCGTGGGGACCTGCCCAGTGCTACCTCGATTAGGTTAAGCCCTGACAGCTGGGCTGGTTACGGGAAGACTCGCAAGTGGAGAGGAAGGCAGGGCTGATGGAAGGAGGAGAGGTGGAAAGGGGCTGGTGGTCGCTCCCGGGCTCCCCCAGGTCTCGCTGGGCACCCACCTTGCTCCTCGCAGGAAGGGCAGCATCCTTGGCCGGGGTCAGGACCAGGAGGAAGGCGGCCACCCCCAGCACCCCCAGCACTCCCAGCACGGCGGCCGAGCTCCAGCCCAGGGCCCTGAGCGGGCCGGTCTGCATCCCCGCGCCGGGCTGCGGGGAGAGGGGGGCTTCGCAAGCGCAGCCCCAGCCCGCCTCCCCCTGCCCCGCCCGGCCAGCTCCTCCCGGGACCCCCTTGTCCCGGCAGGAACCGCACACCCCCGCAGGGACCCCGGCACACGGGGCGGCCCGCTGCGGAGACCACGAACCCGCCCGCAGGCAGAGCCACGCCGTGGGACGAGCGGGGCCGAGCCCGGGGCCCGCCGGCAGCTCCGGTCCCGGGAAAGGGCAGAGGCCGGGCTCGCTCCTGCCCGGCCCTCGCCGAGGGGGTGGCCGGGCCCCGCCGTACCTGTGCCGGGAGCACCCCTCCTTCCTCGGCGCCGGCCTCAGGGCGGCTCCGCACCCGGCCCCGCACGCAGCCCCGCACCCGCCCCCGCCGAGCGACGCAAAGCGAAAGCCAGGCCCGCGCGGGCCTCGGACGTCCGGGTTCCTGTCCCGGCCGGCCCGGGGCGGGAGCTGGGCGCTGCCCGCGGCGGCGGGTGGGGAGCGGGGCAGCCGGGCCGCAGCCACTGCCCGCCCCGGGGCCGCAGCCGGCCTGCCCGCACCCCTGCCCGCACCCCTGCCCGCACCTCTCCCCGCACCGCCCGGGGCTGGGACTCCGACCGTGGGGGGGCGACCCCAGCTGTGGGGATGGGTCCCTGGCTGCGGGGACGGGTGGGTTCCTGGCCGTGGGGATGGGCAGACCCCTGGCTGTGGGGACAAGTGAGTCCCTGGCCGTGGGGACAGGTCTCTGGCCGTGGGTACGGGTGCGTTTCTGGCCGTGGGGACAGATCCCTGGCCATGGGGACAGATGGGGCCCTGGCCATGGGGACAGGTGGGTCCCTGGCTGTGGGCTCGGGTCCCTGGCCAGGGAGACAGGTCCTTGGCCGTGAGATAGCCGGCTCTCCGGCTGTGGGGACGAGCTGCTGGCCATGGAGATGGGTCCCCAGCCATGAGGACGGGTCTCCGCCTGCCAGGTCCCTCCTGTTTCTGTCCTGGGCCCCTCTGCAAGCCTGGCTCTGCCTGCAATGGGGCAGCGTGGGGCACGGCAGAGCCAGGTGACAGCAGGGCTGCAGGGTGGCAGGCTTGGCCCGCGCTTTACCTTGCAGCGCGTTTGTGCAGAGGTCTGGAGTGGGGATGTCTGTGGGGCTCCCAGCCTTCAGCTGCTGCCTTCATCCCAGGGCCAGCCCGCTCGCAGGCTCCCCGAGGGGCAGAGGGGCTTGCTGGGCTTGTCGTGAGCTATGTGGGGGGCTGCCCCGCTGCTGAACCCTCGCTGGGCACCCACACCACCCCACGGGCGGGGGTGTCCCAAGCAGACCCGCTCCTGCGGCAGCGAAGTGGTTAAAGCCAGACTCTGTTTCCACCCCAGCTCTCCAGCCTCAGCCCCGCTGCCTCCCGGACAAGCGCTCTCCTGGGCAGGTTGCTGGTCCGGGGCCAAGGGGAGGGCCATAGCGGGGACGCGGGGCAGCCTTTGTCCCAGAAGCGGGCCCCGCGCTCCAGGTACACGGTGACACCGGGGCGAACGCAGCGGTGCCGGGAGCAGCAGCGGGGAGCAGCCCAGGTGAGCCGTGGGCCGGGGAGGGGGCCGGGGTACCCCTCGATGGAGCTGTGCTTGGTGGGCTCAGCCCTGGGTACCCCCGGCCTGCAGCGGGGCTGGGTGCTGGAGATAAACACCCTCCGTGGGCTGGAGGGGCAGGAGGGGGAGGGCTGGGGCGGCCACTTGCTGCAGGAGGTGCCCATGGAGAGCAGAGGGGCACGGAGAGGGCATGGACGGGGTACAGAGGGAGCCCCAACGCTGGTGGGAGAGGTGGGAAGCAGGGGATTGCTCTGCTTGGCAAAGATGCTCCTGGCATGCACGTTCACCCCTTCCTTATAATCTTAAGAGCCCTTTTGGCTTTCAAATCCCAAATGCATATGGTGGGGCAGTCAGCTTCCCGTTTTCCTGAGGAACAGGCAGTTTGGATCCAGCAGTGCCTCCGAACCTTTCCTCCCAAATGTTGAGAAATGTCCCCCTGCGAGGGACGCTGCAAGGTGAGGGACGTCCCGCGGGTGTTTGTAGAGCACTCGGTTCTGCCCAGCCGTACACAAACAAGCGTGGCCAGGGCCCAGCGCTCTGCACAGCTGTGAACTTTCCGCACGTCGCAACGGCCAGGCATCGCGCCTCGCGGTGCCGCGCAGCGATGTGTCTCCTCTTTAACTCTGAAGGCATCACCACCCTCCCATCCCCGCTGCTCAGCTGAACGCGCCGCGTGTGGCAGCAGGTATCAGTGCTGGCCAGCCCCGAGGGGCCGCTGAAAGGCTGGGCAGATCCACCAGCTCCTCACACTCCTCTCGGCTTCTTTTCCGCTTGCTGGGCTCCCTCCCTGGGCCCCGCTCTCCTCCCCGGGCCCCGCTCTCCTCCCCAGGCCCCGCTGGCTCTGTGCTGCCTCCGGGCGCTGCCTCCTGCCCATTCGAAATGGAAATGAATCCCTCCCAGAGCAGGTGGCAGCTCATTTCCCACCGCTCCCGCGTTCAGGACAGTGCAGTTTATCACCGTTGCGTGTTGTTCCATCGTGTGGTGCCGGGGACAGAATTTTCCAGGATGTGGGCTGGGCTGGGGACCTTTGCCGTTGCTGAGTTACCTGGAGCAGGGGAATCGCATCCCGACGGCGCAGTTATATCTGGGCAAGCTCTAGCAGGGCTGATAGGACTGGAGGTGTGACAATACGGCTTCCATGTGATCTCTTCTGGCCATAGCCACCGTACGGGGGAGGGCTGCAGGGTAAGGTCTGAGAAGGGCTCCCTGCAGTCCCGTGTCCCATGGCGCGGGCCAGAAGAACAGCTGCTGTCCGTCATTGCACATCTCACGTCACGCGGGAGATTGATCACCCTTGCTCGTCACCAGAGATGCTGACTCCAAAACAGGAATTGGCATCTCCTTTGACCTTGCCAAAGTCTTTCCTCTCCCGTGCGAGCCACTGGCCTGGCCCGGCGAAAGGGCGAGGGAATTCCTCTGTGTTTCTATGTGCTCGCAGGAGAATCGCGTAGCCAAGTGACAGCCCCCAGGTGCCACTCCAGAGCACCGGTTGGGTTAAACCGCTTCTTTAGGCTGTGTCCAGGGCTCCTGCGGCATCCACCGCTCAGCTGGAGTCTGGCCTAACGCCGTGGAGGGAGGTCAGCCTGGCTCCCTGCGGGCAGGCTGGCTGTGTGGCCGTGGCGCGGGGCAGGGCGGTGCAGGGGGGGACGGAGAGCTGCGCACACAGAAACCACATCAGGACCGGCCGCGGGGTGCTGAGCACGTGGACGTGGCAGCTGCCATATGCTGAGGCTGTGGCAGGGAACCAGACCCTTCGGCTTTGCTTCTCCGCTGCAATTTCTTACTGATGCCTCAGGGCTGATTCTGCCGGGAGCTGAGCTCCAGCCGGATGAGCGGGAGGTGCAGGACCCGCTCCGTTCCCCGCTGGCCGCTATAGCTGTCGGCACGCAGCTTGGCTACGGGGCTGTGTGTGCCCAGATCAGCAGGAGCTTTCTGCCTCTGCCCTTCTGCCTGCCCTTGGGGCTGCAGGAGAGGCTTGGAGATCGCCTGTAGGCAAGGACACCATCCCTGCATGCCTGCCTACCCGCTGTGGCATCGCCAAGAGCCAAGGAGAGCTGGGCCAGGCAGGAGACACATGGCTGGAGATGCTGTTCCCTTGCTTGGAGCAGAGAGGAGTCTGCAGTCTGGGACTGCTGGGCAACAGATGTGACTTGATGGTCCCAAGCCTTGTGGGATGGGTTTTGTGAGGGTTCGGGGTACGACGGCAGCATGTGGGTGCCAGAGGGGTGCAGCTCTGCATCCATCCCTGGAAGTGACAGCCACACAGGGAACCTGCCGGGGCATGGTCCTGCTCCCAGCCTGGGACTCCTGTTAGCCACTGCGATGCTGCTGGGAAGGGAGATGCTGACTGGCCACCCAGCCGGGAGCTTGAGCAGGGCAGAGGGATGGGGTCCAGGCTGCACGCAGAGAGGGGCCTGAAGGGCTGCAGCTGAGAAGGCAGGGCTGAAAAAGCCATGGCGAAAATCCCCCAGGGAGGGAATGCTCAGAAGGAGAGGGTGTCCAGCCCCCAGGCTGCCAAGAGCCTCCCATAGAGCAGCCATGCACTGGAGAACGGCTTCAAGCCTTGTTAGGGAAGGGGAAAGTCCCATCTTCACAGCTCCCATATCCATCCAGGAGATTTGCATTTCAAAACCGGCCTTGTAAATGCAGAGGTGTGAGCTGGGCGCTGGGGCTGTTCTTGCAGGTTGGAAGAGGAATGGACTACAAAGCCAAGGTCGTCGCAGGTCTCCTGGCAGCCACCTGTTTCTTCAGCATCATTGCCCTCATTCTGAGTGTCGTAAGCGTAAAGGATGCGTTTCTGCCTCCCAGCACCAAGGTAAGGTCCTCGGGAGGAGCGCAGCTGCCCGCTCTCGCCGTGGTGCTGGCTGGTACTGGATTCTCCCCAGGTTTCAGGGAGGCTGTGCCGTTTGTCACCGAGATGGGGACAAACTCCTGCACAGGCTGGCATGCCGGGTGGGTCTGGCAGAGTTTGGTCACTGTGCCTGGCCCCACGGCACATACAGCCATACGTCGCAGAGCATTGCCACCTCCGAGGGCTTGTGATGGAGCCCTGTCCCTGGCACAGCTGGTGATGCAGTGCCGCAGGGCTTTCCCTGCCCTGGGGACGCTCTTCCTTTGGCCACTCGAGTTTCCCTGCCCACCAGGAGCTCTGCTGGCACTCCTGGAGCTCCCCTTGCTCTGCGGAGGGTGAGACTGCTCTGCACCCCCTGACACCCCGTGTCCCCTCTGCCTCCCCTAGTACGGGCTGGTGTTCGACGCCGGCTCCACGCACACAGCTCTCTACATCTACCGGTGGCCCTCGGACAAGGAGAACGGCACCGGCATCGTCTCCCAGGTGGAGGCCTGCACCGTGATGGGTGAGTGTGCTGGGACGTGGCCGTCCCTCCTCCCTGCCCCTGCTCAGCGGCAAAGGGCAATTATTTATTGGGTACTTATAAACACGCAAAGGGGCATTTATGCCCACTGCAAAGGTGCTGCCGGGCTTTGGCACAAGGACTGGTCTCCCTGGAGGAAAGGACCAGGCTAACGAGGGGCGGTAGGGTCAGCTAAATGGCACATGGAGCTGGGCTGGGACTGGCAAAGCCACCAGGCCAGGGCAGAGGTGCCTGGGCGGGAGGTGAGAGGGCTCAGCTCAACCTCAACTCCAGGCTCTGCGGCGGCGGCGTGCAGTTACTGGTTAACGGCAAAGGTCTGGCAGAGGGCAAAGTGTAAGGAGAGGGTGCGCGGGCTGATGGCAGTAGTGGTGCGTAGAGCTCCGGGGAAGGTAAATAGTGATAAAGCCACCCCAGAGCCCGTCCCTGCCCACCACAGGACCATGCTGGGTGCTCAGATCCGCTGCCAGCCGCTAAAAATAGGAACTCAAACAAGCTGTACAGGGGGCACCTCTGGGTGTGTGTATGGGTCTCACGCGCCCTCCGCGCAGGACAAAGGAGAGCCTTCCCCTTCCCCAGGGAAATGAGGAACTGTGCTGTTAGTCGACCACATCCTGTGGGACCGGCTGGCTGCCTTCGGGCAGCTCGGCCTCCCTGGGATTGTGAATGTGCTCAGCATCGCAAGATGCACACTGCAGACCTCCCCCTCCACCCAGCGCAGGAGCTCGCTGCCTGCTCCCGCAGCATCCCGCAGCGTGCCACGGCCACGGCGTGCTGCCTGCAGGCAGGCCAGCTCTGAGCACTGCCCTTCCAGGGACACCCTTGGCAAGGGCACCACTAGCCACGGCACATGGCGAAAAACACATACAGGCTTTTGGGGTGGAGGTGTCCCCCACTGCCCTGTCCCTCCTGGGTGGCACTGAGCTCGCTCCGTCACGGGCTGCCCTCCTGCAGGACCCGGCATCTCCAGCTATGCAGACGACCCCGCGGGGGCTGGAGCCAGCCTGAAGCCCTGCCTGGACAAGGCCATGGACATCATCCCGGCGGAGCAGCAGCGGGAGACCCCCACCTACCTGGGGGCCACAGCGGGCATGCGGCTGCTGAGGTACCGGCACAGCCCGGAGCCGACCGCCTCCAACCCTTCCTCACCACGGGCTTCTGCATCGCAGCCGGTGCGCGGCGCTGGGTCGGGGGGCTGAGGGGGGCACAAGGAGCTGAGAGCACAGGGGGCTGCTGCCCGGGCAGCCACGGTGAAGGGCAGAGCATCCACGTCTGCAGTCCACCGGCGCGTCCAAGAGAGCCGCTGGCCGTGCCCACGGGGAAACCCCCTGGCCCACTCCCGCCCCAGCCTGGCAGCAGCCCCAGGGGTGGATCCACCTCCCTTGCCAGCCTGGCGTTCAC
>JAAGAY010022464.1:2140-13884 GCA_011801015.1 Ardeotis arabs
CCACCCCCCGCAAGCCCAGGGGAGGTTTCGGGCTGCGCAATGGAGCGACGGGGTCCTCCCGCGGTGACGTCACGGGGTGGGGAAATTCCGCGCCGTGACGTCACGCCTGGTCGGTATTCCGGTATTCCACCTGCGTGCGGCGCCCGCCCCCGTCTTTGGGGGGGGGGACACGACGAGGGGACTGCGTCACCCCCCTATAGCACCCCCCCCCGCACAACTTGCTGCAGCACCCTGTCGCACAGCACCCCCTGTGCACCCCCAAAATTCACAGCTCCCTCCCCTTGCGGAGCCCTCCCGCATCCCCCAGCCCCCTGCGCCCCGTTTGCAGCACCCGGGACGTCGCACCCCCAAAGCTGGCGTGTGCGTGACCAGGATGGCACGTCCATGCAGGGTGCCACCTCCCTCCCCCGTGCCTGTCCCTGCCCTGTGTCCCCCCACCCTTGCGCTGACCCCCCCCCGGAGCTGCCTGCTGCCACTCTGGTGACACACGGATGTGGTGGTCCTGAGTGGGAGACGGGGGAAGCATCCCGCATGGAGACCACGGGTGGGCGCTGATCTTCCCCAGGGGTGATGGTGGGGACGTGGTGATGGTGGGGACATGGCGACGGGGGGCACGTGGTGACGGGGGGGTCTCCTGCCGCAGGTGCTGTGAGTGCGGGGCCTCCCTGTCCCACCAGTACTACGAGAAGGATGGGCGCCTGTACTGCAAGAAGGATTACTGGACACGCTTCGGGGAGCTCTGCCACGGCTGCTCCGAGCAGATCACCAAGGGGCTGGTCATGGTGAGCGCCGGGGGGGTCCCACGGGGGGCACACGGCCCTGACCCATGGCCAAGCTCCCCAGAGGCTGGGGATGGTGGGGAGATGTCCCTGCAGCTGTCCCCTACCTGATGGCACAGCCATTCCCACCACTCCACAGCACGCCCTGCCCTTCCCTCGCCCCCATCCCACCCATGGGTGCTCCGGCACCATCCCGGCCCCCCGGCTCCCCGGGGCTGATGGCGCCTGCCCGCAGGTGGCCGGGGAGCAGAAGTACCACCCCGAGTGCTTCAGCTGCCTCAACTGCCGCTCGTTCATCGGGGACGGGGACACCTACGCGCTGGTGGAGCGCTCCAAGCTCTACTGGTACGTCCCAGCCTGGGTGGGCGGGTGGGGGGACACCCACATCCCCTGGCACCCCCTCACCCACCCACCTCCTCTCGGCTCCGCAGCGGGCACTGCTATTACCAGATGGTGGTGACGCCGGTCATCGAGCAGATCCTGCCGGATTCGCCGGCGTCCCGCATCCCGCACACTGTCACGCTCGTCTCCATCCCCGCCTGCTCCGATGGCAAACGTGGCTTCTCCGTCTCCATCGACCAGGGCTGCGGCACCGAGCACCCCCGCACCGTCCGTGTCCGAGAGTGCGTCCCTGTCCCCCTCCCCGGGGCTGGGGACATCCTGCGTCCCTTCTGCTCGTGGGATCCACCCCACGGAGAGTTTTTGGGATGGGGAGGGTGAGGGATGGGGCTGTGGTGTCCCCATCAGCTGGGGGTGGCTGGAGGGGACCGGGGTGGCCTGTCCCCAGGTGGTTTGCAGGGACCATGCCAGCGTGTCCTTGCCCATCGGGGTGGCTTGGGGGTGACATTCTGGCGTTGCCCGCTCTGCCGGAGTGTGTTTGGGGACCGGGCTGGCACGTCCCCATCCCACGGGGGTGACTCGTGGGTACCGTGACAGCATGTCCCCATCTGATGAGGTGACTCGTGGGCAGTGTGCCTGCGCGTCCCTGTCCTGCGTGGGCAGCGTCCCTGCACGTCCCCGTCTCGCAGGGGTGACTCGCTGGGGACGTGATGGCCCGTCCCCATTGGCTGGGGGTGGCGCGTGGGCAGCGTCCCAGCACAGCCCCACTCGTGAGGGTGTCGGGGCCGGGGCGCTGACCCACGCTGCGTGCTGGCCCCGCAGGGTGGATCCGGACTGCATCAGCCCCGACATGAAGAACTCCATCCACGTCGGCGACCGCATCCTGGAGATCAACGGCACCCCCATCGGCCACGTCCCCCTGGACGAGGTACGCTCCCCCCGGGGTGCCCCCCGAACCAGCCCCCCTCCTGGGCTGCCCCCAAACCACCCCACGTTCTTTTCTGCCCCAGATTGACCTGCTGATCCAGGAGACCAGCCGCCTGCTCCAGCTGACTATCGAGCACGACCCCCACGAGCCCCTTGCCCACGAGTCGGGGCTTGCCTGCAGCCCCCTGCCCACCCTGTGCAGCCCCCTGCGCTCCCCGGCCCCCCTGCCCTGCGGGGACCCCAGTGCCATGCGCCAGCGGACCGTCACGTAAGGCCGCCAGCTCGCCCACCTCTTCCCGTTGGGGTCCCTCCTTGGGTTGACTCTGTCTATCTGTCCGTCCCGCAGGAGGAGCTGCAGCACGGACAAGTCTCCAGGCTCCAGCTCGGTGGGCTCGCCCGCGTCCCAGCGCAAGGACATCGGTCGCTCCGAGTCGTTGCGCGTCGTCTCTGGCGCCCATCGCATCTTCCGCCCTTCAGACCTCATCCACGGCGAGGTGCTGGGCAAGGGCTGCTTCGGCCAGGCCATCAAGGTGCGGCTGGGTGGCCACAAGTGTCATGAGCGTGAGGGTCTCAGCTCCCCGGGATGGAGGGGGTGGCATTCTGTCCCCAGGGGTGGGGGTGGCAGCGGGGAGCCGGTGGCTCAGCCCCTGCCCTCCCCGCCAGGTGACACATCGGGAGACGGGCGAGGTGATGGTCATGAAGGAGTTGATCCGCTTCGACGAGGAGACGCAGAGGACCTTCCTCAAAGAGGTGAGTGTCCCCCTTCTTTAATCCCCCACTTTCGGGGAGGGACACGAGGGCTGGGGCTGTCTGGTCCTGTCCCCCACCCTGGCACAGGATGCTGGGCACAGCACCTGGGGTGGGGGTGGCCGGGCACCACGGGGTGCAGGCAGCCATCCCTGTTTAGTGGAGGGTGGTGGGTCTGTCCAGGTGGGTGCTGGGTGCCACAGGGTGTCACAGACGTCGGGGGGGTCCCGCAGGTGAAGGTGATGCGCTGCCTGGAGCACCCCAACGTGCTGAAGTTCATCGGGGTGCTGTACAAGGAGAAGCGGCTCAACTTCATCACAGAGTACATCAAGGGGGGCACCTTGAGGAGCCTCATCAAGAGCATGGTAAGCGCTGGGGGGGCAGGTCGGCCCCCCACCGCCCCACGGCCCCAGTGGGGCTGAGGGACCCCTCTCATCTCCTCTCCTCTGGCAAATCCCCCCTCCTGCCCGTAGGACAGCCACTACCCCTGGAGCCAGCGCGTCAGCTTCGCCAAGGACATCGCTGCTGGCATGGTGGGTGCTGCTGGGGGACGGGGGGGTGGGATGGGTGCTGGTGGGTGGGGACACCCCAAGCTATGAGCCCATCCTTCCCCCAGGCCTACCTCCACTCCATGAACATCATCCACCGCGACCTCAACTCTCACAACTGCCTGGTACGGGAGGTAAGTTGCACCTTGGTGGTGGCCCTTCCGGCCTGGGTGGGGGTCTCAGGCCCCCGTGTGTCTCCCCCCATGCCTCACTGCTTTCCATCCACTCAGAACAAGAGTGTGGTGGTGGCTGATTTTGGGCTGGCACGGCTGATGGTGGATGAGAAGAACCAGCCCGAACATCTCAAGAACCTGAAGAAGCCAGATCGCAAGAAGCGGTACACGGTGGTGGGGAACCCGTACTGGATGGCCCCTGAGATGATCAATGGTGAGCCTGGCCGTGGTGCCAGGAGGGTGGATGGGTCAAGCCAGGGCTCTGTCCCCAAGCAGGGGACAGTTGGTGGAGCAGGGACAGGATGTGCGGCATGGCCTGACCCATCTCTCCCTGCAGGGAGGAGCTACGATGAGAAGGTGGACATCTTCTCCTTCGGCATTGTCTTGTGTGAGGCAAGTGTTATTGAGATTGGGCTCTTGGGTTTGGGGGTCCTCACTGGGCTTGGGCTCTCCTCTTTGATTGGAGTCTCTGGTTGTGGGTCTTCCCTTGAGGTTGGGGTCTCCTCATTGGGGTTGGGGTCCCCTCATTGGGGTTGGAGTCTCCGGTTGTGGGTCTCCCCTTGGGGCTGAGCCCACTCCTCGCTCCCGCTCTCCCCCAGATCATCGGTCGGGTGAGCGCCGACCCCGACTACCTGCCCCGCACCACTGACTTCGGCCTCAACGTCAGGGGCTTCCTGGACCGCTACTGCCCCCCCGCCTGCCCCCCCAGCTTCTTCCCCATCGCCGTCTGCTGCTGTGACCTGGACCCTGAGAAGCGGTGAGTGGTTGGGACCCCCCCCCCAGTGGGGCTGGGTTGGGAGGGGTGGGTGGGCTGCTGTGGGACGGGGGCCAGCAGAGGTGCCACGTGTCCCCCCCCTGTTCTCGCTCAGGCCGTCCTTCAGCAAGCTGGAGCAGTGGCTGGAGAGCCTCCGCATGCACCTGGAGATCCGCCTGCCGCTGAGCTCCCAGCTGGAGCAGCTGGACCGCGCCTTCGGGGAGACGCACCGCCGGGGCGACGGGGGGCTGCCCGCGCCCCCCCGGTAGTGCCCCCCCCCAACCCGCTCCCCTGCCGAAGCTGTGGGACAAGGAGCTGCACCCGCTGCCGCCGGCGTCTCCTGTGGCTGCCGTCGCCCCCGGGGCTGGAACCCCGGGGCTCCCCTGATGAGCCCCCCGACCCTGTCCCCCCCACCACGGGCTGCCCGCGCCGCTGCCCGCCCGTCCCCGGGAGCTGGCTCCCCCGGGGCTGCACGGCCCCTGTGCACCCCCCCACGCCGTAGCTCTTACCCCCCCACCCCAGGACAAGCCTGGCCGGCCGCCCCATGGGGACCGTCCCCGCGTCCCCCCACCCACCCCGGCTCGCTTCACCTTTGCACGCCCCGGGGGGCTGCGCAGCCCCCACCAGCCCCGGGGACTCCCCCGTACAGAGCCGCGGCCTCGCGGCGGTGCCTTGGCTTTCCGTGAACTTGCACTGCGACACAGGAGGGACCCCTCCTCCCTGTTCCTTCGGGGGTGGGGGGTGTACGGCCCCTGGCCCCCCCGGGGGAGCGTGGGTGCTGGGGCAGCCTTGTAGCAATGCCCTGCTCCTCGTCCGGCTCCTCTCACGCTGCTCCTGCCGGCACCCCGGGCTCGGGGGGCTGCTGGCACCCCCGGCTGAGTGAGGGGTCCGTGGGGGGGGACACGTAGCGGGCACACGTAGCGATCCCCGCTGCCCCCGCGTTCCCGCTGCCTGCGTCAATCCGTGACCGTGCGTCCCCAGGGGTGACGGCGGGTGGCCCGGAGGGATGCGGGGCTGCGGCTCGTCTCGCTCCCCTTGACCAGGGGTGGCTGGGGTGGGGGGCTGCGCCACGCGGTGCTTTTCATGCTCTTTATTCAGGTTCATTTTTCTGTAAGATATTTAAAGAGAAGAGTTTGTATTATTTTTTCATACGACGTAGCGTTTGCCATTTGTCACTGCCTCGGTTCTGCTTTCCCGAAGGGATGAAACTGTGAAGCCTCTCCGCGCACTTTTGCCCGGGAAGTCCAAGGCGACGTCCTCTCCGGAGGCGGGAAGGGAGCTCAAACTGTGATGTACCCCGAGCCGTGAGTCAATAAATCCTTCCCCGCTCGCTGCCCGGCCTGCTTGGCGATCGCTCTGCTCCCTCAGGGGCGCTGGGGAAACTGAGGCAGGAGGGACTGGACCCTGCGCTCGGGGCGGTGCGGTGGCACCAGGCGCGGTGGCAGCACCGTTGTCCCCCTTCGTGCTGTTCCCACCCCATCATGGGTCCCCCCTCAGCCCTGGGGCTGGTGCCATCCCTGCCTGCACCGCCCGGCCGGGCCCCCAGGACCCCCGAGCCCCGTGTCCCCTCCCTGCCTGTTGTCACCCCGCGCGATGGCAGGTGGTGATGGACAGATTCTGGAGCTGCATGACCATGGGTGGCATGGAGCAGCTTTGCCTTCCATGTTAAACAAGCCCCAGGGGACAGTGAGGTGGCCCGTGGTCCACGTGGTAGTGGCCCAGGGCTCTCCCATGCTGTCCATGTCACCTTCCTAAACCAAATTAAGGTCCCTGAGGTAGGTGATCGCCGTCCTCAGAGGGGTTTGAGCTTTGGCTAGAGAAAACCAGGACCCCAAGGAGCTGGTGGAGGGGTGGCAGGGAAGGGACCAGAGGATGTCCCCCAAGGATGTCCCCAGAGATGCTGCAGCTGGGAGGAGGGGACAGCGCAGCCCAGAGGGGTCTCAGGCTCCGGGCTGGACCCCGCCGTCAGGAAAACCTCGTGGTTTATTGCTCCCACCCTCTCAGCGTGGGAGGGACCAGGGGGGTTGGGGAGGTGACGGTGGCTCTGTCCCTTACCCCGGGGTGGGGACAAACACCCTGCCAGCGTCACAGCGCCCTTGGTGATACCACACCGTGCCAGTTTCTTGCTCCAGGAGCAAGACGCCACTGCTCCCCAGGAACATCAGGGCGGCGGGGGACCCGTTGTGGTTGTCACCCCTGGGAAACACCGTGGTCCCCAGCCCCCTGGCTCCATGGGACAGCAGGGCCCTAGGGGACCCCCACATCCCCACGGGACCCCCAGTCCCCTGGAGCCCCTCTCCCAGCTGGATGGAGCTGCCATTGGGCCATTTGCTGGTGACCCTCGGAGCTGGGTGAGAGCTGTCAGCTGGCCACAGCAAGATGGATGGTGGTGGCAGCCTGGTCGCCCTGGTGACCAGTGACTCCTCCCACTCCAAGCCACCAGCGAGACCCCCCCTCAACCAGGCAGGGAGGTGGCCTTGACACAGCCCCGTGGCCCCACGCCACAACTGTCACCCACCCAAAGCCCCTCCGTGGGGGTGTGCAGCACCCCGTGCCCAAATCCGGCCACCGGCATGTGTGACACCCATGTGTGGCTCGGTGACCCTGCTCCTGGCAGCCAGCTGTTCCCCTCTGCGTCATCACCTCCCAGGAGGGAGAGGGGCACCCAGACCAAGCTGCAGGCCACCGAGAGCTGCCCCCGCACCCTCTGTCCCCCCCAGGGTCCTGCTCTGTCCCCATCTGAGGTGGTCCTCAGGGACATCTGCCCAAGCTTGGCCCTGGCCCAGGGTGGTGGCCCTTGCTGCAGGCATGGAGCTAGGTGTCCCCACGTCCCCGCTGGTGGGCCAGCAGCCAAGTGCCACCAAGGTGGTGGCCAAAGGCACCAGTGGCTCTGGCAAGGACATGGCTGAGCCGATCCCACTTGGCAGAGCCTCCCCCACCATTCTCCTGCCCAAGGCCTGGACCAAGAGCTCTAGCCATGATGGTGGGGACAAGCCAGTGGGTCTGTCACCTTCTTTGTGGGGAAGTTTGGGCGACTGAGTGGGAGGGAGAGGGCGGCTTCCCCTAACATCTCAGCAGGGTGGGTGCCGGTGCTGGGGGGGACCCTCCCAGGGTGGGGAGAGCAGCTGCCTGCAGGCAGTAGGGTCCTCACAAGGCTGGGGGAGATGTGCAGAGAGAAGGTGCCAGGGTCTGGTCGGGGCACCCAACTCTGCAGGGATGGCTGGAGCTGGAGAGAAGGGTTGCTGAGATCCCACCAGGGCACCCAGCTCCACAGGGACGTGGGGAGCTGGAGAGGGACCACTGGGGTCCAGTGGGGGCATCCAGCGCCACAGGGAATGGGGGAGCTCAAGAAGGGTTGCCAGGGTCCCACCAGGGTGCCCAGCTCCATAGAAGGGTTTGTAGGATCCAGTGGGGCACCCAGCACCACAGGGATGCGGGGAGCTGGAGAGAGGGGTTGCTGGGATCTGGCCAGGGCAGCCAGCTCCGTAGGGATGTGGGGACAGGTCCTGCACCCCTCTGATACACCATCCTGCGCCTGGCCCCTGGCTCTGCAGGGCCTCCTGTCATGGCTGGCACTGTCCCCAGAGCCACCCTTTGTCCCCTGGGCAGAGCGTCCATCCTTCCAGCTCAGGGCTGGGGACTTTGTGCCATCCAGGAGCAGCCTGAGCCGCCCTCCTGTGATTTGGGCAGAGAGGTGTCACTGTCACAGTCTCATGTCCCCCTCCAGCAGCCTGGGCTGGGACAGGAGCGACCTCCTTGAGTCGTCCTGTCACTGTGTCACCAGGGGTGGCTCCATGGGTCAAATCCAGACCCCAGAAACCCCCCTGAGGCTGATAGTAGCAGGTCGGTACCTGCTTGCCTCAGTTTCCCCTCTTGCCGGGGTGTGGGGTGGGGACGCTGGATGTGAGATGGGAAGAAGGGGCCGTTGCTCCAGCTCCCTCTCCCCAATGCCCTCTGGTCCCCGAAAGGTGAGGTTGTCCCAGGCAAAGCCGGGCAGGGCTATTCCATTGGCCATCTGTTGCCGCCTTGCTTGCCGGTGGGTTTTTGTAGGGTCTACGTAAAGGTGGCGTTTTTAAACACAGCACCGGGGATACGGCTCTCCCCTGCTCCCCCGCGGCATCGCTGCCTTCCCTGATCGCCCACCCGCCCCTGCACCTCTCTGCCAAGCCGGGACGCGTGGGTCCCATCCCTGACCTGATTGGTGGTCCTAGGGGGGGGACACAGGGACCAGGGACACTGGGGCGCTCCTAATTCCCCAATTCTGCCAGCTCCCTAGGCTTGGCACCTGGCATGGGCAGCGCTGGCCAGGGAATCCTTTCCTAAAGGTTTCCTGGGACTGGTGACATGCGATGAGTTGGGGGAGGGCTCAGCCGAGGGGGTGGGCAGGACTGGAGCCGCCTGTGGGGAGACAGCCTGGGGGAGCAAGGACGAGGAGACCCTGGCGCATGGGTTTAGAATTTAGGGGACCCCAGGCTGTGCATTTGGGGGCTATTTGGGGGCTGCCCTGCAGGGATCCAGCACGGGGAGCGACCCAGGCATGGGCAGCCCTTCTGGCTCAGATGAAGGGAAGGAAGGCAAAAGGCAGGAGCCAAACCTCAGACTTTTCAGGGTCTCACCCTGAGCACAGACCCTCAGCCCACCTGGACCTCATGGGGCACCCCCTCATGGGGTGGCTCATCCCCTCCGTGCTGGGAAAAACGAGTTTATCCCCAGCCTGGACGCTGTTTGGCTGCTTCGGAGACTGGGGAGCGCAGCCTCCCTGCCTGGCTGCTGCCTCTGCCCCTCCTTCGGGGCAGCTTTTGGGATGGGCCCTTGGGGCCTCTGTCCCCTGGGACGTTTTATTTGGAGCGGTGGCGAGGTGCTCTGCTCCGGCTGGCATTCCTCGGGCCGGCCGCTGTGCTGGGAAGGCCCCAAAACTGGACCCGTTGCAACAGAAAAGAGCTAAAAATAGGGATTCTCACGGCAGAGGCAGAAAAGCATCCGAACACGCGACCTCTGAACTTGCCGGCAGCTGGGGACAGGGCTGAAACCCCCCATAGCCCCGTCCCAGACTGGCGGACACCCTGTGGCCTCTGTGCCCCCAAATCTGCCCCAGCTGAACCCCTTTGAAACCCCACCCGTGCCACCAAAGCCACCGCGACGCCCGGGTGACATTGGGTGCAGGCAGGGGGGAGTTAAACCTCCCTGCGCCGCCCGGATGCAGCGTCCTGGGCCGGGCTCTTCCCATCTTGTTTTGGTTTTGGAGGAATAAAAGCTTTGGCAGAGTCGTCGCCGCTTCCCAAAAATAACTCTGCCTCCCATGGTAATTACAGAGCTCCGGGCCCCGGTAGCGGCTGGCGGTGGCTTCCCTGCCCTGCTGCGCTGCGCTGGGACCCGATAACGCTGCTGCCCGCCGGACCCAGGGAAACTGGGGTGCCTCGGGGGCCTTGGGGACCTCTTGAGCGGTGCCAGCGTCACCCTTACTCCCCTTGCGTCATCCCCCGGCCGAGAAAAATGCAGCCCCTTGTGTCCCCCCCGCCGCTCCCCAGCTGATCCCTTCAGCTTTTAATTCTCTATTTAAAGCCCGGGCTGCAGCTCGCTGGCCTCTGCGGGCACCGGGCTACCAGAGCCAGGCCGTGGCAAGCCAGCAGGTTGTGCCCACCGGCACGGCTGAGAACGGCCAGCTCATCACAGCAGCACCCAGCCTGCCCTCCCACCCACCACGTGGGGCCCAGCACTGCTCCTCGAAGGGCTGGGGGGAGTCAGGGCTGAGCTCCTGGAGCACCCGAGCCTCTAATCCCTGGTAATCTCGGAGGAAAGCGCTCGCCACGGGGATTAGGGATGCAAACAGCCACCCTCACCTACCTGCCCCTGCCCGCGGCCCCCGGCTGGCAGTGCGCGAGGAAGGGCTGCTGGGCAAGCGGCCTTGCTGCCTGGCCACCCCAGACGGACAGGGTCCGGGGGGCCGCTGGGGTTCCCCCCTGCTCACCGTATTGAGCCTGTGTCAGTTATTTATGGGAATAAATGGAACGGCTGAGCCATCTGGCCACGGCCTGGCCCCGCAGCGCTGGGGGGGTGAGGCCCTGGGCAGTGACGCGGTCGGGGACGAGGCCGAGATGGTCCCTGCGGAGTTAGCGAGCCACGGTGCGAGTCTCTGTGCTGGGCTGGGGCTGGCTTTTCCTGCTGGGAAATTATCACCAGCTTCATTTTAGGGGTAGGGAAACTGAGGCAGGGAGGAGCTGCCTGGGAGCGGGATGCTCTGGGAGCATGTGTGGCCCCCCCCGGCATGGAGTGCGTTTTGGGGGGACAAGGACAGCCCCAGAGGCTGAAATTTGGGGATGGCTGAGCCCCCACCAGCTGCTCCCCACAGCCACATGCCACCAGTGCTCGCTGCCTTTGAATGGGCGGGGCCTGCGACTGGGGGCATCCTGGGGGGGGTGGCTGCGACCCCTGGCACAGGATGGGGCCAGGGACAGGGACACAGCCCGTGGGGTTGCTGATTCCCCCTGCCAGATTTCCAGCCCACTGCCCGGCTGCGGGATCACAACTCTGGGAAAGGCTCAGGGAGGGGGAAGCAAGTTGGGATTTTGGCAGAGGGAGCACTGGGAAAGACTGGGATCTGGTGCCCCCCACCCGATTCGGTCCCCAGTCCCCGGTACATGGTGCCCGGTGTCTGATGTGTGGTGCCAGAGCTTTTGCCTGGTGCTCAGCACCCAGTGCGTGGTTCCCAGTACCTGTTAACTGGTACCCAATGCTCAGTGCCCAGTGTTCCCAATACTCAGTGGCTGGTGCGCAGCGACTGGTGCCCAGTGCCTCCTGCCCGGTACCTGCGGAGCAATGCCTGGTACTGGTGCCCACTGCTAGGATGTCACTGGTGCCCTTCTACCCCCTGCCTGCGCTGGGACTCTGTACGTGGTGCTGGTGCCCAGTACCCAGTGCCTGTGCCCTGTACCCGGTACTGGTTCCTGTTCCAGGTACCAGTGCCCTGTACTGAGACGCCAGTGCTGGTGCCCTGTACCCCGTGCCTGCTGCTGGTGCCCCAGTGACACCACTGGAGCCCCATGCCCGGCACCGCTGCCTTGTACCAGTGCTCGCTGCTGGTGCTCGGTGCGTGATACTGGTGCCAGGTGCTGATGCCAGCACCAGTGCCCGGTGTCCCAGTGCACGGTCCCAGTGCACGGTCCTGGTGCCCAGTGCTGGTGCTGGATTCTCATGCTGGTACCTGGTTTCAGGGCTGGGTGCTGATGTTGGTACCCAGCTTCGGTGCTGGGTGCTGATGCTGGTACCTAGTTTCAGTGCTGGGTGCTGATGCTGGCGCCCAGTACTGATGCTGGTGCCCAATTTTGGTGCTGGGTGCTGATGCTGGTACCCGGTGCCGGTGCTGATGCCGGTACACGGTGCCGGTTGCCGGGTGCTGATGCCGGTACACGGTGCCCAGTGCCGGGTGCCGGTGCCGACGCCGGTACCGGGTGCCGATGCCGGTGCCCGCGGTGCCGAG
>JAAGAY010022500.1:1873-12707 GCA_011801015.1 Ardeotis arabs
GCCCAACACGGACCCCTGAGGGACGCCACTCGTGACAGGTCTCCACTTGGACATCGAGCCGTTGACCACCACTCTCTGAGTGCGGCCATCCAGCCAGCTCCTTATCCACCGAATGGTCCATCCATCAAACCCATGCCTCTCCAGTTTAGAGAGAAGGATGTCGTGCGGGACAGTGTCAAAAGATGGGGAGAAACGTTTTAGCAGGGCCTGTAGTGACAGCAGAAAGAGTAATGTTTTTAAACTGAAAGAGGGGAGATTCAGACCAGACATTAGGAAAAATTGTCTTACACTGAGGGTGGTGAAGCATTGGCCCAGGTCGCCCAGAGAGGCTGTGGCAGCCCCATCCCTGGAAACATTCCAGGCCAGGTTGGACGGGGCTCTGAGCAACCTGATCTGGCTGGAGATGTCCCTGCTCCTTGCACGGGGGTTGGACTGGATGACCTTTGAAGGTCCCTTCCAACCCTAAGCATTGTATGATTCTATGATTCTATGAACTGGGCCCAGTTGTCCATTGAAAAACAGGTCTCAGGAGGGCAAAATGGTGACGATTCCTCTCACATGAGGGGTGTCAGCACTGACAGCTCTTGCTGCTCCTGAATGTCCCTTGCCAGTGCATCTGCAGGTTCACACAGTCTGGGACTGTGAGCTTAGGTTTAGGGTTAGGGAAAGTGTTAGATTTAGAATTAGGTACAGGTTTAGGCTTAAGTTTAGTTTTAGAATTAGGAGTTAGGGTTAGAGTTAGTGTTAGCAAACATTAGGACTTGGGTTATATTGAGGGCTAGAGTTTAGGGTTAGTGCTAGGTTTTAAGGTTAGAGTTAGGGTTGGATTCAAATTTAGAATTAGGGTATAGGTTATAGGGTTAAGGTTACGGTTAGAGGTTAGGTTTAGGCTTAGGGTTAAGATTAGGGTTATATTTTTAGATTCATTTTATTGTCATGGTTAATGTTAGACCATTGGATAAAAGACCTGAAACAGTGAACTTTGGACCATTGCTTTCACATGAATGTTGCTAGCAGTGAAAGCCCTTGCTCATCCAGTTTGTTACTTACCAGTGCATCTACAGGCCCAGAAACACTGGGGCTCTGCACTTTTATGGATGTCTAGCGCTTTGACCTTTACCATCAGCTCTTTCCATCTGCCCAGAGCACTAAAGGCCCCAAAATGGTGAATGTCAGATGATTGCTCCAACACGAGAGGAGCACTCTTGCTGCTCCTCAGTGTCCTTTGCCAGAGCATCTGTAGTACCTCAAGGGGGGCTACAGGAAAGATGGGGGCAAGACTCTTCAGGGCCTGTTGTGACAGGACAAGGTGATACAGGGAGTTAATGGTCTGCTAAATATCGCTTGATTTAGGAGACTGACTGTCTGCTAGAGAATGCCTAACACTCCTGTTTGTCTTGAAACTCACTTAAGCTTATCAGGGACTGGTATGTGTCAAGGACTGATATGTCTGGCAAAGGACAGTTGGTTCCACCACAAATTCGGTCAGAAGTCGGGAAACTGCTGAAATCACCAAGCGAAAGGAGAGCACGGGTGAATGACTAAAGTTCATCTAGAGGGAGATCAGACCCCTGAAGAAGTAAACGACCACCAGAGACAGATCTGAAATGCTAACGCAAGTGGTTTTTTCATAACCCCCCTCACTCATGCATATGTGTGTCTGTATTGTGCAATCCTATGGATATACCTGCACCGGATAAATTTTTGGTAAAATGTGCTGTCAGTGTGCGTGCTTTTGGAGGAGCGATCCCCCACGCACCCGGCGCCGAATAAACATGCCTGCTTTATAACTCTTTCTGAGTTGTAGAGTTTGATCCGCATGTCAATTTGGCGACCCACATGGGACCCTCTCTGCTCGACCGCAGGACCGGCTGAGAGAGGGACGTCTTTGGCGTGCCCCGAGCCTTCCTCGGAAGAACTCCCTCCTTTGCCCGATCACTGCAGGAGTAGACAAGGACCATCATCAGCGGACCAGGTATGTTGGAGAAGGGGTACCTGTAAGTCATGAGGAGATGTCCTACGCGAGGGAAAGGAGCTGTTGCTCATCCCTGGGTAGTCTGGACCGGAGGGGGACTTTGCAGGAATCCCTCAGGGCAGTACGTGGGTCCCCATGGTGAATTGGGTGCTTCTCACTGGAGTGTGGGAGCCCTGTGTGGGATAGCTATCGTTCGTCTGTTGTAACGCATGGGAATTGGGATTTTGCAGCTGTAATTGATTTATGATCGTCGTTATAGGCTGTCTACTTAAGAAGTTTTGTGTGTCTGGTACCGCGGGTTGTGGAATAAGTGTTTTATTGTATTGTTACTGGTTTATGTTGCTGTCTGAAGTAAGCTGGGTGAGTGTTTGGGTGAGTGAGATGCAATCTGACTGCGGAGCGAGCGTGGAGTCTTGATCTGCCGTTCCATGTTCTCCGTGAGGAGAGTGGCCGGAGAGGGACGAAGCGTATGATAGACTTTGAGACCGTGTTAGTCAAACCGATTGTTAACCCTTTATTGTCCTGTACATGTGCATAAGGATTTTTCATGCAATCCAATATATGTTTTTGAATGCTTTGGTTGTAAACAGAACATTGAGGTACTGTTTGGGGATGATTTTTGTGTGGTAAATGTCAAGGGAACTGGCCTGACTGGGATAGAATCAGGCGTTCAGACGAGCTTGATGGAAACTTAAAAGGGTGTAAGGAATCAGTAAGAATGGCACTGGTGTAGAGCGGAGTAGTGTGGGGTTTATTTGGTGTGGAGCATGGACGAGTGCCACCGGTGTGCCATCAGTGTTGCTTGATTGTTCACGCTAAGTGTTTGAAGTGTCATAAGTACATTATTTTTTTAACAGGAAACAGGAATCTCAGTAATTGTCTTGAATTGAGGTGCATTTGCTGTGGGGCGAGTACGTCCTTGTATGTTTGGCCTTGGATAAGGTATTATTGTTGTCAATTTAATCAGGTTGTATTCTTTGGCTGAAGAATAAGCAGAGTGTCTGTTATGGGAGGCAAACAAAGCAGCGGAGTAGTGAAAAGGAGCCCTCTGGGCTGCATTTTAACTCACTGGAAGGAGATAGGAGAGCCACAGGGGGAAGTGTGAACAAAAAGACTTTAATAAAATATTGCAATCAGTGGTGGCCTTTGTGTAAATTAGATGATGACAAGAAATGGCCCATTAACAGAACATTGAATTATAATACCTTGTTGCAATTGATGTCGTTTTTTGAGGAGAGAAGGGAAATGGGATGAGGTTTTGTATGCGGACATATTTTTCACCCTCCGAAATCATCCCGAATATCAAATGGACTGTGGATTAACACCCCCACAGGACCCAATGGTGATGGCTTTGGAAAAGGAAAATAAGAAAGAGGGAAAAGGAAAGCGAGGTACAAAGTTGGGGAAAATAAGGGGTCCTGGGATAGGAGACCTGCTGGAGCATTATAAACCACCAGTACGAGCACAACAAGGAGGAAATGAAGGTTCCGATTCGGAAAACCCTCCAGATACTCCAGTATCCTCTCGCACCCGAAGTAAGAAAGAACAGATAGTGGTGCAGGCACCCCTCAGGGAGGCGGTGGGGCCAGACGGAGGCCCTGTTTTAGTAAAGGTCGCCTTTTCCTCATTTGATCTTGAAACACGGAAAGCAGTAACAAAAACCTACAGGAGTGATTCTGTAGGGGTCACTAAACATTTCCAGTTTCTAATAAAACAACATAATCCCGACTGGAATGATATCTAATTGCTACTGGAACACATGACAGAAACTGAAAAACAACTGATATTAAAGATGGTCCAGGACTTAGCTAGTGACCAAATTAAGAACACAGGGGAGGACATAAAAGATCACTTCCCATTACAAGACCCACACTGGGACCCTAATAGAAGTGCCCATATGGAATTACTGAATAAATACAGGGATTGGGTCGCAAGAGGAATGGAACGGGCCATCCCGAGAACAATTAACTGGTCAGCCTTATATGCCGCTCGACAGGGTCCGAAGGAAACCCCCTCAGAATTCTTGGACAAGTTACGAGACACTATGAGGTGACACACTCCTCTGGACCCAGGGTCGGAAATAGGAATACAACAGTTAGTGTCTCTATTTATAGGACAGTCAGCAAGTGATATTCGGAGGAAGCTGCAGAAATTAAGACTGACAGAGAGCAGAAATTTGGAGACTCTGTTAGATGAAGCTTGGAGAGTGTTTAGCAATAGAGAAGAGGAGGATCGGAGGAAGGATAAACAAATGCTGGTAGCGGCGCTACAAGAGAGTCGGGGATCTAGAGGTGTGGGACCCGGGAGACCTTTGGAAAGGGACCAGTGTGCGTGGTGTAAACAAAGGGGACATTGGAAAAGTGAATGTCCAAAGAGAAAAGGGAATGAAAGGATACAGGCCCACGTCAAAGAAGATTGACAGGGACCTGGGGAATCCCCCCCAGCAGATCCACTGGTTATATTGAAGCTAGAGAAACAACAGAATATAGAATTTCTAGTTGATACCAGGTGTCCTGGTTTTGTCAGGGATAGAGTTAATTTTCCTCTCAGTAGCTGGTGTGTTTTGGATTTCGTGTGTGAAGAATGTTGATAAAACAACCTGATGATATGAGTTGTTGTGAATGAGACCAAGGACACTGTCCTGCTTTTCGAGTCTTGCTAATTTGCAGATGCAGGAAGCTGGGAGAAAAACAGACAGAATAATTGACCCAAACTGGCCAAAGAGAGTATTCCATGCCATAAACATCATGCTCAGTATAGAAGCGGGGACTGGCCAAGGCAGGTATCTGCCTTCCTGGCATCCATCTTTCTCCCTCGTTTACTGGCATTGTTCCCTCTCCCTTGCTGGCTCGTTTTTGCTCCTTTTCTTGCTGCTTGGTTTTGTTTCCGTGATCGCTGCTCGAGACGGGCTGTGTCGGTCATTGCGACATCGGGTAGTGAGAAAACATATATTGTTCACTTTGTGTACTTTAATATCCTTATATTCTGTTATTATTGTCGTTTTCCTTTGTTATTTTAGTAAATTATCTTCTTGTCTTCATATCAACCCTTCCCAGTTCTCTCCCCCATCCCACTGGGGAGGGGGAGGGTGAGCGAGAAACTGTGGTAATTTGGGCTAAACCATCACAGCGGGTTTTACACCAAGCTTTAACAGGGATGGCTATGGATGATGACTTTGTAACGGTAAGGGGCGCTACTGGCCAAAGTGAGAAGGCGTACCTTTTGAAACCTTTTAAATTTAAATTGGGAAAACAATTGGGAATACACAAATTCTTATATATGCCTAACTCGCCAAAACCCCTGTTAGGGCGAGACCTATTGGAACAACTAAAGGCAGGAATAAAATTTGAAAAAGGAAAAGTGGAACTCCGAGTGGGACATGACCAGGTAATTGAACTTTTGAGTCTGGCCCTCGTAGATATAGATATTCCTGTTAACTCAGGAATACCTGAGGAAGTCCAGAACCAAGTATATCCGGGCGTATGGGCCTCAGAAATAGCAGGAAAAGCGACAAATGCCTTCCCAATAGTAGTCAGACTCAAACCAGGGGCGCAGCCTGTAAGAATCAGGCAATACCCGTTCAGGACAGAGGATAGGGAAGGAATCCAACCAATAATCAGTGGTTTATCAAACACAGGCTGTTAACAGAGTGTGAGTCAGAGTATAACACTCCCATTCTACCAGTCAAAAAGTCAGATGGTAGTTACAGAATAGTACAAGATCTCAGAGCTATTAATAAAATCATTAAAGATCTGTATCCTGTCGTAGCAAATCCATACACATTATTAACTAAATTGGCACTTGAATTGGCCTGGTTTACCATACTGGACCTGAAAAATGTCTTCTTTTGCCTGCCCTTGAGCCTAGAGAGCCAGTTGCTTTTTGCATTTGAATGGGAAAACCCCGATTCTGGAAGAAGGACACAACTAACATGGACTGTGTTACCACAGGGGTTTAAGAATAGCCCCACTCTTTTCAGAAATCAATTAGCCAGAGACTTGGAACAGTGGGAGCAGCCACATGGAAGTAGAATAACATTACAGTATGTAGATGATCTATTGATAGCCACTGAGACGAAAGAGCTGTGTATAATATGGACAGTCAGTCTGCTAAATTTCCTTGGACTTAATGGCTATCGAGTCTCTCCACAGAAAGCACAAGTGGCTCAGCGGCAGGTGACTTACCTCGGATATGAGATAACTGCTGGCCAAAGGACCCTAGGAACAGCAAGAAAGCAGGCCATCTGTCAGACTCCTCGACTACAGACAGCTTGCCTATGGATATATAACTCTTGGTAAGGCCACTCTATGAACTGTTGAAATCTAATCCAAAAGACCTCACCTGGAATGGAGAGCCAGAAAAAGCATTCCAGCAACTGAAGAGGAAGCTAATGGATGCCCCTGCCTTGGGGTTACCAGATGCTACTATGCCGTTCTGGCTGTTCTCTCATGAGAAGCAGGGAATAGCCCTGGGAATCCTAGCCCAAAGCTTGGGGCCATATAGAAGGCAGTGGTGTACTTCTCCAAACAACTTGATGAAGTGAGTAAAGGTTGGCCTAGCTGCCTAAGGGCGATAGCAGCATTGGTGTTAAATATCCAAGAAGCACGTAAATTTACATTAGGCCAAAAGATTACAATGTTGGTATCTCATGCTGTATCCACAGTATTAGAGATAAAAGGGGGGCACTGGCTCTCACCACAAAGGTTCCTTAAATACCAGGCCATTCTGGTGGAACAGGATGATGTGGAAATAGTGGTTACTGACATTGTCAACCCAGCATCTTTCCTCAGCGGAACCACAGGAGAACTGCTATCACATGACTGCCTGGAAACGATTGAAGCAGTCTATTCCAGCCGACTGGACCTGAAAGAGGAGCCGCTGGAAGATGCTGAAGACTCTTGGTACACAGATGGCAGCAGCTTTGTTCGACAGGGCGTCTGCAATGCAGGGTATGCGGTAACCACTATGGATCAGATAATAGAATCTGCAGCCCTTGCCCCAAATACCTCGGCACAAAAGGCAGAAATAATAGCTTTAACCCGAGCGTTGGAACTAGCTAAAGACAAGAAGATTAGTGTCTGGACAGACTCCAAATACACTTTTGGGGTAGTCCATTCCCATGGAAAGAAAGGGGACTCCTCTTCACCCAAGGGAAACATATAAAACATGCTGAAGAAATTCTTAGGCTCCTGCGAGCAGTGCAGCTACCTGAAAAAGTAGCTATCATGCATTGCAAGGCTCATCAGAAAAGAAATACCACTCAGGAATTGGACAATGCTGTGGATCAGAAGCCAAAAGAGCAGCTGAAAGGGGCGAATTAGAGGTGCAGTCTTTGGTCCCAGACGGGAAAATACAAATTGATTGTGAACCCCAGTATTCCAAAGAGGATCAAAAATCAGCTGAAGATTTAAGTGGAGAAGTAGAGAATCATAGAATAGTTGGAGTTGGAAGGGACCTTCAAAGGTCATCTAGTCCAACCCCCCTGCAAGGAGCAGGGACATCCCCCACTAGATCAGGTTGCTCAAAGCCTCATCCAGCCTGGCCTTGAATGTTTCCAGGGATTGGGCATCCACCACCTCTCTGGGCAACCTGTGCCAGTGTTCTACAACTCAAATGGTAAAAAAATTTTTCCTAATATCCAGTCTAAATCTAGCCCCCTCTATTTTAAAACCATTACCCCAGGTCCTATCACACCAGGCCCTACTGAACAGCCTCTCCCCGTCTTTCTTGTAGGCCCCCTTGAGGTACTGGAAGACCGCTATCAGGTCTCCCCGGAGCCTCCTCTTCTCCAGGCTGAACAGCCCCAACTCTCTCAGCCTGTCCTCATAGGAGAGGTGCTCCAGCCCTCCTGTCATCTTTGTGGCCTCCTCTGGACCTTCTCCAGCTGGTCCATGTCCTTCTTATGTTGGGGGCTCCAGAACTGGACACAGTACTGCAGGTGGGGTCTCACCAGGGCAGAGTAGATGGGGAGAATCACCTCCCTCGACCTGCTGGCCACACTCTTCCTGATGCAGCCCAGGATGCGGTTGGCCTTCTGGGCCGCAAGAGCGCATTGCCGGCTCATGTTGAGCTTCTCGTCCACCAGCGCCCCCAAGTTCTTCTCCTCAGGGCTGCTCTCCATCCATTCTCCACCCAGCCTGTATTTGTGCCTGGGAGAAGGGTAGGTGGGCAAAGACTCAGCGAGGCAGAATAATAATTCCATTTGCATTATTGTGGGCCATGGTTCTGGCAGAACACAGAAAATCCCATTGAGCAGCTGAAGCTTTGTATAAATACTTGGGTCAGCGTACAGCTGCCTGGAACCTCTACACCACTGTTACACAAGTGACACAGCAGTGTGAAATATGTTTGCAGAATAATCCTAAGACGAGCCCTAAAGCCCAACTCGGACAAATAGGGAAAGGAAACTATCCAGGGCAGAAATGGCAAACTGATTTCTCAGAACTCCCAAGAAAAGGGGGGTGCTGATATCTGTTGATCCTAACGGACACCTTTTCAGGCTGGCCAGAAACATTCCCTTGCCGAACCAATAAAGCTAGAAAGGTAACTAAAGCATTACTAGAAGAAATTGTACCGAGATTCGGGATTCCTGCAACAATCTCCTCAGACAGAGGACCATATTTTATTCTAAAAATTGTTATAATGTATTAATTGTAGATGCATTAAACCTAGTTCAAACTAATGTTTCTAAAGCACTCAGTTGTATCCAGGCCCAATTACGGATACAATCAATAGCAGCTGCAATCATCAGGGAAGGAGAGGACGGAATCCTGCCAAAGAGAAACCCAAAAGGTAATTTGGGATAATGCAACTGAATTTGAAAGGAAATTGCAGTCGTGGTGGCACTGAGTTAATTTTACCTGTGACCCTACTAGCAACACAGCCACAGCTTTTGTACTAACCATATCTAAAGCCTTGGTGTATAACATATATCTGATTGTTGAATTAGGATTAAATCACCATGGAACTGTACTTTATCCCTTAGAACATAGAGTATGGGCTATGTGAAATGGGAAAAAAAATGGCAAATTATTGAAGTTATTGATGTTGAGGCCTGTGCTGTGTGAGACCAGCAGGGATTTATTTGTGAAGGTACCATAAAAGGGCAGGATATTTGTCTGGATACAGAACAAAATGTTCCATCACTTTGAGATGCACCCCAATGAGACCCTAGAAACCATTGTAATTTACAGGGGTATGGGATGTGTTTGCTTGAGGACTCCATGTGATTCTGTACAAGTTGATGACCTAATAGTGGACATGAGTAGCCATTCAAATATTTGCATCTGTAATTTGTTAGTCTCACAGGATGTGATTTTAATTATACTGCTCCTGTCATTACCTATCAGTTGATATAATCTAGTCAGGAATTAATTCAAGATTTGCAGCCCACCCCTATTGGAATGAATCTTGCTCTGGTAAGGGAACTTCTGCATCATGAGAATTTAAAGAGGTTGATAAAGCAAGTCCAGGAAAGTGGCCAAAAGACTTTAATTACTATCCAACATGATGCAGAAAGAATACACCAAATAACGGAATGAGTGAAGTCAGACGGAGAGCACTATTGGTGAGATGTGTTCATGGGTTATTCCCCGTCTGCTACCAAGATCTTAAACATACTGACCCACCCGATATTGATACTACTGATAGTCATGGCAATGTTAACGGTAGTAAATCTTATCGTTTGGTATAAATTGAAGCAGCTTACTGAACAAATATGGGCCTTCAAAACGGTAATGAAATATAATGAACCACTTTTAACAGCAAAAGAATTTGCTTAGGAGAAAGAAAAGGGGGAAATTGATACAGGGAATTAATGGTCTGCTAAATATTGCTTGATTTAGGAGACTGACTGTCTGCTAGAGAATGCCTAACACTCCTGTTTGCCTTGAGACTCGCTTAAGCTTATCAGGGACTGGTATGTATCAAGAAACTGGTATTTGTCAAGGACTAATATGTCTGGCAAAGGACGGAATGTTGGTTCCACCACAAATTCGGTCAGAAGTCGGGAAACTGCTGAAATCACCAAGTGAGAGGAGAGCACGGATGAATGACTAAAGTTCATCTAGAGGGAGATCAGACCCCTGAAGAAGTAAACGACCACCAGAGACAGATCTGAAATGCTAACGCAAGTGGTTTTTTCATAACCCCGCCTCACTCATGCATATGTGTGTCTGCATTGTGCAATCCTATGGATATGTGTACCTGCACCGGATAAATTTTTGGTAAAATGTGCTGTCAGTGTGCGTGCTTTTGCAGGAGTGATCCCCCATGCACCCGGCGCCGAATAAACATGCCTGCTTTGTAACTCTTTCAGAGTTGTAGAGTTTGATCCGCACGTCAATTTGGCGACCCTGCTCTGAAGGACAGCCCTGGGCACCCCTGCCTGCACCCCCGCCTGCACACCCCTGCAGCCGGCCCTGGGAGAAGGCGACTGTCATTGTCTCTCCTTCAGACAGGCAGGGTCTCCTCTGCAGCCCGTCCTCCTTCTCTACACTGTGGAAACTGTAGGCGTCCTTCAGAGAGATCCTACCGGCTATTGGATGCACGAGCTTTAAGAGTTCACTCCAGGAACCTCAGCTTCACTGCCCTGCATGCAGAGACTTATCCTGTCCAGGGCTGTGAAGATTCCTCCCCCAGTGAGCTCTCAGCACCCTCCCAGCCCAGGCTGCCTTTCACCTCTCTCTGCATCAGCCCTCTCCCCTCGCTGCCTGCAGGCAGAGCCCTCAGCCCTGCTGCGCTTGGCAGAGGAGCTGCTCCTGGGCAGAGCTGTCTCTCTGCAGCGCTGCCCTGTTCCCAGCAGCTCCCTCCAGCCCAGGAGCCCGGCCCAGCTCAGCAGCAGAGGCCCAGCCCAAGATG
>JAAGAY010022513.1:0-12190 GCA_011801015.1 Ardeotis arabs
AATTCCACAACACAAAAAAAAAAAAAAAAAAAAAAAAAAAAAGTGCCAGCTTCGCTAGAGAAAGGCAACACATATCAAGGAAGGAAAATCAGTTCTCAATTTCAGATAGCTCAATTTAAGAACGCTGACCAGCTAAAATGAGTTGAGTTGTGGAGCAGTAAGAATAGGATCTAATGAAAAGCTAACTGTATTTCTTCTGAGCTAAGCCACTTCACTATTTTAACAGTTACATTCTTCATCTTCTACCCCATACTTCTGATCTCATGCTATCTCTTCCAAACCTAACTGCATAGCTGGCTTCTTTTATTTTCATAATTTTAAAAAATACTTAACACCTGATTTCTGATATTTATTTTGGTTCTTGTTGAATTTCTAAGTTCCCCTAGATCCTTTGAACAAAGGACCAAATAAACTTTGTTCCCCATCTCCACATTCTTCAAAGACGCTCTTCACAGCTCCTACCTCAATATGGCTTTGATTCCAAAATGCATTTTTTGAGACAATAGCAATGGGGAAAAAACAAAAACAAAAACGCCACCAAAACAAAACACCAAAACACTAAAGTTGCCTCTCAGGATCTTATTAGCAAGAAGACTTTGTCATCACATTGGTGGTAAGTCAGTGGCACCAAGGTATTTGTCAATTGTAGGTACTATGAGTCTTCCGGAGAAGATGGGAGCTAAATCAGTGATGCAAGAGGAAGAGGTGAAGAGAGGAGCTGAAAGGGTTTAAAATTGTAAATATCCTTCCTTTGGCTACCTCCCCCCCTTTTCTGGAAAGCGCAGACAGGCAGTTTCAACCTTTCCAACGTTTATTTAACTGGCTTAACAGAGGGTCCTAACAGGTCACAAATAAGCTTTTTAAATAAAAAGCACAAGTTGAAATCAACTGTGGATATATCAAAACTCATGGCCAGGCCAATTTTATTACTCGAGGTGGAATTAAAAACCACTGCAGCCTTATTTTAATAGTAGATTCACATAACAAGACCTCTTCAGCTAGCTGAATAGAGGTTCCTCAGAATGAAAGCACTTTTGACCCATTCTTCTAAAACAAACAAATAAAAAACACCTAGGTTTGTATCCAAAACTAGTATTGCTTAAGGACAAGTACATCCTTTAGAACAGTCTAGATTATTTCCACTGCAGCATTAAAACTTTAAAATTTTCAAATGTTTTTGCTACAGAGACTTCCTGCTTCCTTAAACCCTGTACATTTGCATGTTTTCTGGTACCCTCTTCTTTTCAAGTCTGTAACACTGGAACACTTTTCAAGCATCTGACTGGCACATCATACGAGAGGAGTGGAGACCAGCAGGACAAGAAAGAAAATTAGCATCTTAAGGATGGCATTGAAAGATGTTAAAAAAAAAAATACTGGCCAGTGCTGAGTAGGATCATGTGAAACATGGGCAAAATATGAACTGCATTACATGTTAGAGTTTTTTAGCAGCCTCATACAGCTGCTCAAATTCAGGCATCTAATACGGGGATGTGAACAGCTGGTACCATCACCTGCTGTTCCTGCAGAGTGAAAGGGAGTGTGTGACCTTCCGCTGCAGCACATGGGTCTTGTGCATGTGAACAAGTACCAGTATGGGCTGCGAAACTCAATAGCATTAAGAACTGCCATCCAAAAAGAAACTACAATTTAAAGGCAGCTGAATGAGGATGAACTTCACTTTCAGATTTTTAATGGATTGCTAGCAAAAGTGGAAAGGAGAAAACAGTTTGCAAAATGTAAATTGATGTTGCCTCTGACACAAAGCTTCAATAGTAAATCACTAAACAACCATTAAATTAAGCATTCCAGGATGCCTATGAGGTCTCCCTCCACCCCCATTATTTAATAATATATTTCTTCAGCAATTTCTTTTTCTTTGAAGAAAAGTTTTTTTTCCAACTATTGAGCTACCATTCAGCTACTCTGTTAGAGTTGCTCTATTGATTTCTATGCTGTCTGAATCTTCATTTCTTCCTCTCCTGTGTTTCCAACACTGTCAGCAAAGCCTTTTCCCAAGAAAATGTTACTTTTTTTATTTACCAGACATGGATATTTCTTCCCTTATGTTCTCAATGAAGCAGAAGCCTGCATGATGAAAGTGTTCAGACTCCTGTATCACATAAAGAAGACTTTTTTGAAAGTGTATGTCTGTTGTTTAGAACTTTTCTCTTCGTTAACCCAAAATCTAGTTTTCCTACAGTATCACAGTACTCCTGGAACGTGTCCAGAGAAGGGCAACAAAGCTGGTGAGGGGTCTGGAGCACAAGTCTTATGAGGAGCGGCTGAGAGAGTTGGGATTGTTTAGTCTGGAGAAGAGGAGGCTCAGGGGAGATCTCATTGCACTCTATAGCTTCCTGAAGGCAGGTTGTGATGAGCAGGGGTTTGGCCTCTTCTCCCAGGCAACAAGCAGGACCCGAGGAAATGGCCACAAGTTGTACCAGAGGAGGTTTAGATTGGACGTGAGGAAAAACTTTTTCTCCCAAAGAGTGGTCAGGCACTGGAATGGCCTGCCCAGGGAGGTGGTGGAGTCGCCGTCCCTGGCAGTGTTCAAGAGGCGGCTTGATGAGGAGCTACAAGAGATGGTTTAGTAGCTGTGGCAGCAATGGTAGTGGGAAGACGGTTGGACTAGATGATCTTATAGGTCCCATCCAACCATGTGATTCTATGATTCTATGAATACAGTGCATCATACAATACTACTGCAGATCTAACAATTTTCTACAATAACTATGACTAGTTGATACATGTTCCTTCTCAAGATAGGTTTTATTTCCTATAATTTTGTGATGACATGTACTGATTCATTGTCCCTAGAAGATTTACAGATATTTAACTCACTCATGATTTAGCCTTCCTCATTCCATTAACGAATTCACATATTTCCATTCACTCTCAAAGTTTTTCCCCATAAAGTATCTGTTGATACCACTAACACTGGAATGAATGCACTTCAAACTCATCCATGACATGACATTTCCCTCTCTTTCACCTCAGAATCCATCATATCACAACACCTCAGACCCTACCTTTAAGCCACTATATTATACGCAACAGATATCAAACTTTCTTTTAGAGGTGCTGTAAAGCAAGTTAAAATCATGTCATCTAAAAGACGATAGGAGTTTCCATAGGACTGCATGCAGCTGTAAGTTTTATAGCTCTTTCCTGGACAAATTTGCTGTCTTTTATAATTTTCTAAATCCAAATTACAAAAGCAAGATCTTGAATCTGAATTTAAAAACAAAAAAAAACAAAAAAAAAACCCCAAAACTTAAAATGAGGAGGTCCATAACATGTTGGAAAAAAATTAATTTTTTTTTTTCCTGATTGCAAAAAAAAATCTTCATCAATAATCTATTCCACAACACTCTGATAGCGGACAAGCTAGGTACAGTTACCTTAAAAATAAAAAGTTATTCAAAGTTTACATTAAACTGGCAAGCCAACAACTGCAGATCTCTCACTATTAACATTCCCTAACCAATCAACTTGCTATTTTAATAACAATGTTCGCCATTACCCTGCTACTTTTATACTTACCTTTAAATCTCTCCCGATCTACTTCTTTCAGTAACTTGTTTTGAAGAAAAAAGCCAACAAGAAGAGAAGTACTGCATCACACATCCTTGCACTATTCCTGAATAAAGGACCTCTTGTCCAGCTGAACCTTCTTTAGAACCTCTCCTTCAAACTCACATCTTGCTATAAACCGTATTAGGCATCAGCCAATAATGGCACGTTTGAAGGACACATAGAGCAGTCATTAAGAAAAGCCCTCAAGCGTTTAACAACTTTGTATACTTTAATAACTTCTCTCTGCTTCCACCCTCTCAAGCTACAGACTCTTTGAGGTGAGGAACACTTCAGTAAATTGTTGTGTATGTATGACCAATGTTTCTTGGTAGTCCTACTGCATATTATGCAACTATATAAACATGCACCTGCACTTTCTGACACAAGTTACTGCTTATTTGAAGTAAATAATCTTTGAGACATTGTTTTTAACAGTTTAAATGGCAGCAGTTTAATGAGGAGAGAAGAGAGTTAAAAGAAGGAAAGGTGACAGAAGAGAGATATATTTAATAAACTTCTACTGGAATTCAGCAAGTACACTCCTACTTCCAGAGGGTTTTTACTACAATACAAATAGCCTTAATATCTCTTAACCGGCCACAATTGCTTTTAACTAGTCTCAACTAAAACAAAAGACATCATCATCAAAAAACCTGGAATAAAACCTCCACGGATGACTTAAAAGAAACTTTTACTTTAGCGGAGCATCTGGTACTGCCTTTCTACCAAATCAAACTGCAATTTATTGCCCTCTAATGTATGTACACTAGGCCATTTCCTTTATGGCTCCACTTCACACAGAAGCAGTAACTGAAGGAAATAATGGAGTGCACAACAAGTGGGAAAGTAAGTGCTCAACAAGCGTGGAACAAGAGAGTCAGTTGCACACTGTGCACATGTGGCAGCTCTTCAGAGCCCAGCCCTGCAGTGGTAACAGAAGGCTGGTGTTACAGAACAAGGCCACTGTGGGAACTCTGCCAAGCAACAGCCAGGAGCGCTTGTCCATCTAAATCCTTGGGGTCCTTAAGGATTAAGGGTCAGGAAACAATTCCTTCCAACAGCACCACCTCCTGCCTGTACCTGCCAGTCATTAGCCATGCACAGATGGAACACGGTTAAGCTCCAAGCTCTAGTCTTAAATTGCACCCAAAGAACTGCATTAAAAGGATGCTTAGGTGGTACCGCAATGGTGGTGGTGCTGGACCGCAGAAGGGACAGTTCAGATGTCCTGACTTTAAGAGAAATGTAGAAATATCTTGTGTGAAGACCATCTTACTGGTTTGGTTGTCTTTTTTGCTCTAGATAGTCCCAGAGTCACTTCACTCTTTTTTTTTTTTTTTTTCATTTATTCAGTAAGTTTCTCACTACTCAGAAACACAAAATAGAAGATGAACAGAAGAGCTAAAATGTTATCAAATTAAAGATGGCCACACAACCACAGTTTAGCCCTTTCTGCCTATTCAGTCTTAGTTACACAATCTCCCAATTACAGGCTTCCCCTTCTCAGGAGTCCCAATTTTATTCAGTACCTTATGTTGAGGAACTCAGTGAACAATCCAACAGAATCAATTAGAGTGACCCCATCCATACCCGACTCCTCACACACTGCATAAATGCTGTCCCACGCATAACAGAAAAGCCTTGGAAAAGGTTATGGTGCTTGTCTTGGTGCATCTATAAGCTTCACAAATACTAACAGTTAATTCTTCATCAAGCATATTCCTCCTCTTTCTTCCTTTATAAAGAAAATAAACTAAATCTTAAGTGAAATCATGACCATTTTGGTGTTAATTTTGGGCTTGAAAAGTTCACATCCCAGCTCTCCCAGTGCAGCTACCATTCTTAGGGCACTCCAGGAAAATCACTTAGAAGGTAAAGCACAAAATTAGCAACCAGCAGTCTGGTTTACTATCTCTCCAGTAACACCAAGAAAATCTATGCCAAAAATATCAAACAGAAACCTATTATCTGAGGGAAATTCAAAGACTTCAGCCATAAGACAGTAATTTGATTCATTTGATGCTACAATGAGATTAAAAGGAAGATTAATCTCTGTCAAAGAGAATATTTGAAACTACCTGCAGCTTCAAAGCAAAACTACTGCATTGGTTTACAGTCTCTGTGCACTTGGAAGGATGCCTGCATTCATGAAGACAAGGAACTTAATTTTAAAATGACAACTTCTGCTGTACCATCTGAACAAAATTTGCAAAAATCAAGTCTGGATTCAGCCTGCAAGCAAAGCACCAAATTAAGGCTATCAATCACCTTAAATTTCATACTTCTTATAGTAAGAAGGTGACAGAAAATATTAAGAGAAAATAATTACCACTTCTGTACACTGTATCAGGTCATTTGATACGAACTAAAATTTTATTGCCATCCACTAACTAGAGCGAGGCTGAGTTAAAACTACAGAAGAAACCTTACTCTATCAATTTCCTAACCCTTCTTACACCCTTTTCATTCCTAATTTTACAGAGAATGAAACAAATGTTAAATGTTAGCCTGAGTTGCTTGGTCTTCCAAAATACCAAGTTAACATGTACGGATATCTGTTATTTAAAAACAAGTTGTTTGTTTTTTTTTTAAGTTATGAGAGGAATAGACATAATCTAGGAGACCTTCTAGTGAGTCTTCTAGATCTTTTATATGAAGCTGATATGCAACAGAAAAAGGCTTAGGTGATTTTTTTTTAATGTCTACTCTAGATAACATTGCAACCCTTCAATGCAAACAAAGGCAGAGAGTGTCACAGCTTAAGGTTCATTAGTATTTGTTATTTGCTAGCAACTCCAGGCACTTCCTGCAGAAACTCATTATATATGTAAAATACGGCATTGCTGTTATCTGCAAAGTAACAAGCATTACAGCACTATAAATACCACACATCCATATAATCTGATTCCTACACTTCTTTAAAAGAAAAAAAAATTCTGGTTTCTTAACTTGAATAGATCACAATGAACATCTCAGATTGTATTCAATAGCACTGAGAACAGGCCACACATTTACATTTACTACCGATTTACCACTTCTTAAAACTAGATCATTCAGAAAAATTTCAGACCTTAATGCCAAATCAGGATAAAATTCCTGTGTTGTTTTATACAAATGTCAGATTTTCCCTAAAAATTGAGTTTCCAGAGCTCTGACATGAGTAAAGGAGTGTGCAATCAAATCTACATACCAGAAAACTGATGGCTACAGTAACAAGTATATTAAGTCAGTACACTGGGCAAAGGTTCTCTTACGGTTACAGTCATTTGACCTTTAGCCAGCTCTTAATGCCCCAGCCAACCCTCTAAAGATGGAGATTTGCAGCAGCTTCTTGTCTGAAATAAGCCATGAAAAGATTCTTCTGAACCCACTGTACAAGCATTCATCTAAAATGTCATGAATGTGCATGAAATCAGAGTACTTCTAACAGCTTACTCTGCAGCTTCTGTTTAAATGCACTAACTCTGAACCACCAGAGGATAAAAGGACTCAAACCTTCCAGTCTGGCACTCGTGGACCTAAAATATACACAAGCACCTCTTCACAGGTGTGTTTACCTAGTTTAAACCTTATTTAAATAGACTTTCCACAAACACCTGCTTCTCCCACTGCAGTACTGACTTGTACAAGGCAGTTGTATTCAGTCATTTTCTGTCCTAAAGCCATCCTACACACCAGTAAGCAGTACTTCAGTCATGAAAATGCTGGTTACTGACTCATGCCCCCAGTCAGAGCAAAGCACAAATTCTGCAGAGGAGAACGACTGCAGAAGTACCTGCTCTCACCTCTATATCATGCTGGAATGGTCTGAAGACTTCAAGAGCCACAGCAAGATTTAAGGAAACCCAATCCTCATCAAATCATGGAAAAGCCAGTTTATAATTAATTCATATTTCCAGCCATTTGTGCTTATAAAACCCCCTCCTAGTGAGCTCAAGAGGATCCTAAGTTGGAAACACTCATGGAAGAGAAGATGCTCAGCTATTACTAGACATCAAAAATAAGCTTCCTTTCATTGACCTAAATGCATAACAAAACTGACAAAATGGACAAATATTTCAACATCCAGACACACGTTCTAGATACTCAGCTTACTTTAAAAAGCAGTCAAATGGAAGTTGTGGTGACAGTGACCCTAGATCCCAACTTGTATCAGTACTAAGGCTTCCATCAGTTTTAAAATAACTTTTGAAGATGTAGCTGTATTTCAATTTTGCATGCATTGACAAAGGTTGATAGTTGCTGCTTCCATATGGTCCTAACTCAGGACACCGATTTTTGCTTTTTCTAAGCATTGGAAATATGAGACACCACATCAAACTTAGGCTTATGGTGCTTATCTTAGTACAACAAGCATTCAGCTATTAAATTTAACTTGGAGTAACTTATGCATCACCCAAGATGACAGAATCTCTCTTTTTCCTTTCTGTTTTTCAGGCAACTACTATCAGTAATAATTAAAATATATGCAGCTCATAAAAGCGTAAAAATGGTATACAATAAACCAAATTATAGTGGATCTGACCAGACACGCTGTTCATTTTCAAATTATTAAACTGCTTTTATAAATCTACATAAAATTGCCACAGAAATCAAGTTTCTCTGTCAGAATTTTAAAGAGCAACATAATTCTACATCATTCAGGTCCAGTGCCCTTAGCTAGGTATGCGGAGCTGTAGAAGTGAAGTTACTCTTGCCATACTCAAGGGATTGTTTGTGCTGAGCAACAGCATCTTCTCTAGATGCTTCCTTCAAGAGCCCATTTAGACATTACAATGGGATGGGATACCACTACTTAGCTGCAGGCAAGCTTTTACTATTTTGGTAATCAAATAAAACACATCATGTACTTTAGCTACTCTTTAGGAGCAATACTTTGAAATGGGAATCTTTAGATGCTGGAGGCATGCAGTGCATCTTTATACCCTCGACCAGGGTATTTCAGCATCACAGTCATGACAGAGTTAATACCCACTAGCTCAAAGGAGAACAAAAGGTACTCCACTGCAACATGCCTAACATTTACATTGCCTCTCTTTGCTCATTAAACAGGTTTTGGTTAAATAATGAACAAACTGTATTACAGACTCCGATGAGAATTCCAAAATTATAAATCAACTGGTAAAGCCCAGAGGAGAATGAAGGGAGTGGGAGGGAAGGAAGGATAATATTGACTAATATAAAGGGCGCAGCTTGACAGTGGATATTCCTGCCACACCTGATCAAACATGCTCCGTGGGGGAGGGGAAAGGAGGGCGAGAGCAAGAGGGGAGATGGGACAACGCAGTCTGAAATTTGCATCCGGAACAGATTAAAATGGGTTCTTCAGGGATTGAGAAAATACATAATATATATTACTATAAATGCAAAATTGTACTAAAAGCTAACTCAAATGTCAAAGATTACAGCCTGAATAAATTTAAATATAAAAGCAATGTGTTTCCATGAGCTAATGAAAGAGACATGAAAGGAAGGTCTAGGCAAAAGGAAAAAAAAACACCACCACCCACAAAAAAACCTAAGCTTGGACTTTTCACTGCCTGGAAGATGAGGCAGTAGACTATATCTTTCAAAGTACTACTTGGGAACCAGGCCATGTCTAAAACGGAAAAAAAATGGAGCATAGCAATGATGTCCTATCTCAAGACACTAGGCTGTAAATAGCAGTCACTGAAGCTGAAATCACCTGTTTAAAAGAATTCCATGTAATCAAACCAACATGCTATCATCGCCATAGATAAGCAATTATTATCGCAGCATGAACCACACTTACATGATGACTAATACACAGAGTCTCTGAATCTCTCAGTACACTAAACTTTGCTTTCTCTAACACAGATAGCAGGCTTGCATTTTTTCCCCAACATGTCAACAGCACATTGTATCTAGCTACTCTAGATAAGTGACCAGTCCCTAACATTCACTCATATTGCATTTATTTGAGCATCCTGACATTCTCTGCTCTTGTTGATAAGGTATTTGCAATAACAGCAAAGAACTTCAGGAGCCTCATTTTAAAGAAAATTTTATCTCATAGAAGGGAGAGAAGGAAAATTTCCCTCAAAACACTTTTGGTGACAGGATGCATACCCTACAGAAGATGAGGGAACTTAGAAAAACCACAAATCAAGGCTGTCACATAGTCTGGGTACAAGCATAACATCCAGAACTGCAAGCTGTGCAGGAGTTCCTTAAGATGTCATGACCTGACAGAAGAGTCCTGCTCATAACCAAGGGAAGTTCGCCTGTCAAAGAAAAGCAAAGCATTACGCTCACAGGCAGCCACAAAAGAGGAAGGAATACGGGCTTAGAACTGGCACGTGTCCTCAGCACCTCTTGACAGCACCTGGAAGTGGCACTACTGTATTTCTAGGGAACGTACTTTTTATGGGATTCCAGGCTCAGCACTGACAGGAATGGGCAAGCTTCACAATTAGAAATGCAAAAAGTTCATCTCAAACTTAGGTTGAGGGCAGTTCTCAACACTCAGTGCAATAAAGAGAACATGAATAAAGCTTACTTTCAAATATTACAATCACTAAGACAAATCCTGGGAAGAACCAGCAGAATGCCACAGGCAGCTCAGGATTAGCTTCACTTCCAGACTTTCAACGTATACTTAGGTTACACTTGAAAAAAAAAATTACTCCTGAAACTATAGATAGAGAAAATGTGGGGGTAAAGGGGAGAAAGACCAGTTGGGAGAAAAAAAAACGGTCAGAACACACATCATAGCCTTGTGTTCTACTTCTGTAATTAATACAGATTTCCCGTTCCTTTCAGTGCAACTGGTCACAAAGTAAGCCTTTTGCTTCAAGATTAGACACTCAAACAGAAAGTGAAGTCTATGCTTCACTTATTACTGATAACAGATTATGAAAACCAACAAACCAAAGAATGTGAGAAGAAAACAGGTAACGGTAAGCTACTTTCTAAGCAGATCCTTCCCATCATCCACAGATCAGAAAGCATAAACAAAGCACAGAAAGACTATGCACAGTAATACACCAGATTTCATATACTGCTACAAGCATCAGTATATTGAAGAAACATGCATATTTATATATAAAAACATGTGTGTATACACCCACACAAATATTTAGATATACATACACACACACATATATATATATACCTCCAGATAGTGGCAGCAGTGGTATTTGTGTACTAGTTTATGTTGGTATTATTTGTCTAAAAGTATATACATATTTGCTCTTTTCTTGTTACTCAATATATGACCTCTGGACAGTAAATAAGACAAACAAGTACACCTGTACATTTATTTGCATATACCCTAGCAGGTACACATAGCTGCCGATTTCTGTATAAACTTACCTGTTATATTATTCAGCACTTCTTTTAAGAGGCTAAAGCTATGCAGCAGGGGATCCCTTTCTTCATCCTATAGGTTATATACAGAAAGAAAGTCATTAATGAGGAAAACATATTCCTGAAGACAAATCCTAAGAATAGGTCTTTAAAGACCTCACCTTCATATTCACACAAGTACTGTGGGTTGAGTTTATCATTGTCAGCACGTTTACTCTATCAAAATCAAGAGAAGTATTTTTATTTTCCTACTAGTGCTCCCCAATGTCATACAGCTCAACTGTCAAAGCATAGGTTCAAGACTGAGCATTCTGGTTTGGTTTTAATGTCCTTAAAAGTATTTCTGATTAGCTTTTTGCTGTTCAATGAATTTCAGAGCAAATCTACCTCATACCATATTGAAATGGCTCATCTGGATTTGCTATAATGTTAATCTATGCAGATTGTAATGGGAACAGAAATACAATGACATTTGGTGCCATTAAAATAATGTGAAGAAAGAATCACAGTGCAAAATCTATATGAAAAGCTGCATCATTTAGCTTTAGTCTATCTTTATGGTATCAAAATAAGGAGGAGTAGCAGTTTCTCCAAGCTGTATACATCCACAGACACACCTCCTACAGTTAGAGCTCACTGCCACCCAGTCAGAAAGACAAAGGGCCCTTCCCAAACTGGAACCACTTGTGCTGGATGACAGCCATCTGCTCTTCATGTGACATTCTGACGTGCACCACAGATACAGTATGCCACATGCACACATTTACACTCTGGAAGCCATAAACTAACTAGCGCATCATTAGACTTGGAAACACTGTATTAACAGCTTTTAACAACACAGGTTTGAAACTATTAGTAGGTTTCAGTTTGGAATATAGCCAGGAGTCACAAAAAAAGAGCTAAAAAAAAGATACTATGTCATATGGGAAATTTAAAAATACACTATATATAATGATATACCCAATTTTTATTTCATGATGAAGACTGTCTTCTCTAACAAGGTACAAAAGATATATAAAAACATTGCATTGAATAAAATAGCACCATATATTCAAAATCCCTGACATAGCAGGCAATAAAAGCCTAAATGAGATGATTCCCATGTGGAATACAATGTGGGTTTTTTATTTGTTTACAGGTAGGACATTTCTAGCTTTGTACCTCTTACAGTCGCTGGCACAGAAGAAGCCAAAACTGCTCAGCATGAAACAATGTAGGAAGTTATTCCAACTTTACTTACAAAAGTACTATAACGAGTGCAAAAAAAAACCGAAACCCACAAAAA